>DWJN01005874.1:0-11114 GCA_018248895.1 Carystus phorcus
ACATACAAGCGTAATAAAGATATGGCACATTAATTGTTTACGTTTATATTGTCAATGTGAAGTAAAGCTTTGACACAACTTGTATTTCGGATGAATTTCGACCGCTGACAGGTCTCTAGTCATTATAAAAAAGGAACATTTAAATGAATTTGTTGGTCGGTCAGAACAGAACGGCTGAAATTTGACACTAAAACAGCTTACAGTTCGGAATACTGTAAACAAACAATATTATAATTGCGAAATTAATGTTCGCTCTAACGGGTGATTAGATTTGGACAAAATTTGATGTAGAGACAAATTTGAATCCAGAATAGCCCAAAGGTTTTTTAATTCTGGTAAAATGTAGAATAGTTCAATCTCTATATAGTATAAAATATTTATAATATTTCGTTTTTTGAAACCACTCTTCCGCAGGCAAAAGTTAGTCAAGTAATAAATATGTCAATTTTCGTGTTACTTAATGTTTTTTCTAACAATTTACTCTTCGTACTGTCCAATATTATATTGTTGCTATAGCCTACCTGTATCCATCGCTCCACTCGAAGTTGTCCATGAGAGTCCAAGCAGTATATCCAACGACATTAACACCGTCTTCTTTCATCGCAAGCAGTACCTATATCGTAAATATACACAAACATTATTTATTTATTCATTCGGTCACTAGTAAGGGTACTAGTTTTAAACAGGGGTTTGAATATTGTTTTATTTAATTATTGTATTTTCGCATTCTGAGCTCAAGTACGATAATGAGATACACATTAATATCTAATACTAAATAACGTCACACCCTCATAGCCACACACTAAAATTGCATAGCATTGTTCCCATAGCTACACACAAAGAGGGCATCCAGACCGAGAATAGAAATTTAAACTCCTCATTCAAATCTCTGTCACGCCGGGAATCGAACCTTGTTGTTCGCCCCTGCTGTTCGCACTATTCCGCGTTCCGGCTGTAATCATTGGCACGGGTCGTGAATCGATGTCATTATCGCTATCAAAATAAATTAATAAATAACGTCACACACTCATAGCCCCACACTAGGATACCTCGTGTCGTGGACATGGACAACATAGAAAGACATACACACATCCAGACCGAGAACAGAAATTTAAACTCATCATTTAAATTTTGGCCTCGCTGTCAATCGAACCCAGGACCCTTCGAACGGCGGTCCGGCATGGTGACCATTAGGTCACGCGGGTCGTCATTTATTAAATTAATGTTCTATGAAAAGAAACAAGAAATAGTTAACAAATGTATTGGAAGTTAACTTATATTATGAAAGAAATTGCGGGTGTCGGTTTGATAATGTGGATGTCTTCAAGGCAAGAGTGAATAGGCTTCTACAAAGTAATTGCTCTTTACCATCCAAACATACATCGACACTTCAACTAACAACATTAAATAATATCTGAAAAACTTGTATTGATAAGCGACTTCAAAAAAAGTGGAGGTTCTCAATTCGAGTGTATTTTTTGTATGTTACTTCACAACTTTTAACTCCGTTTACTGATTTGGTTGATTCTTTATTTGAAATCTGCTTTTAATGCGAGCGACATCTGTCGAATAGTTTTTGAGTTATCTCTAATAAAACGCATTTACTTGATGCGTAAGACTTCATAATCGGAATATTTAATACTGTGTTTATTTAAAATTGTTTTTACTTTTTGCCATTATTAAAGCGATTATTTGCAAAGAACTGTCCAGTTTCCGAGTTCCACACGACTAAGAGAGACTAGGAAATAATTGTGTACCTGTTCCAAGTATTTTTTATAATATTGTATTCGATCCACATCGTCAAGAGTTTTGTCCTTGCTGCTGTACCCATTCTCTGTGATTAGAATTTGTACATCGCCATACTGTTCCTTCAACCACGCCAACATGTATCTAATGCCTTCTGGGTACACCTAAAATAAATAAATAATAATAAATGCAAAAGTCTGGATAGATGCTCGATGCTCAATCAAACGAGAGCACCCAATCTGATCTGGATGACAGATAATAATAGTCCTGAATGTATTTCAGCTACCTTTTATCCCGGAGAAATGTACGGTACCCATGGGATAATTGGGGATAAGTAGTTCATGGTACGGGTACCAAACTCATTAAACACATCTATATGTAGGAGTGTCAACACGTAGCGCCATCTCTTAACGATTAACGCAAACGTCAAGTTAACTTGAGTGAAGACGCTATCACGTGGATACACATTTGACAACTGACTTTAACGTGACATCTCCCAAACAAAAGTTAATATACTTACTGCAAACCAAGAACAGCCAGACATAGGCCATTCAGGTTTCATTATCGCCTTGGCGTTAAACTCCGGGGCGTCGCTTATTGGCCAGGGTCCCAATATTTCTCCAGGTTTAGCCTTTTTAACAACGCGGCTCGTGTAGTGATTGAAGCCTAAGTAATCGTAAGTACCTGAAATAAACAGCTTGTAAGTTTTACTTATATATTTTTTTGCTTACATAATTTTTTAAAACGTTATCTTAATACATATAAAGTACGTGTCACGGTGTTTGACCGCTATGGACTCCTAAACTACTTAACCAATTTTAATCAAATTTAGTACACCGTGTCCAGTTTGATCCAACTTAAAAGACAGGATAGCCTACATCTCAATTTATAGTCGCAATATTATTTTATTGAAAATGATTTGTTTAATATCTCACAAAGAATTAGTTCTATAAGATTCTAAAAGATGGCGATGTAAGGTAATTAATTGGCAATGTTGAGTATGTAAATCTTAGTCGTAGCGACGTGTGGCCGGGTTAGGTCATATTGTTGCTGAACAACGTCTGCTGGGTCAACTAGTTAACTATATATATGTATCAATTAAATCAATGTATGTTTGTTTGTTTATCTTTTATGGGCTCTTAAATAGCAGGAAATAGAGCATTGATGTTTTTAGTCACTTTGTTTTGAAATCACTGGAACAGGTTTTGATAGCCAAATGGTATCGAGCGCGCACATAGTTGATGGGTTACAGTAGAAAATGTTGACTTTTTGCAGGTCGATAGAACTACAATAAACAGAATTAAAACGACTGTTTTCTTATATATGGTGAAGGTGTTACGGGTATTTGGTATCAAAATATTAGCACATTTCAAGTTAAATTTACACTCAAAAAATATTTGGACATCAATTTTTATACAATTATATGCCAGTAATCAAGTTAATTGAAGAATATCACAAACCTCGAATCAATTCCTTTTCTTCTGTAGTGAAAGCAGGCAATCTAGAACGTGAATACCCTTCTTTTTTACTCTTTTCTGCAAAGTACTTCTCAATTGTCGGCGGCCAACCACCCGCTTTGGAATAAATCGGATGGCAATACAGTCCACTCTGCAATGTTGATTGAAAATAAATTTATTCTAATCATAAATTATGCTATAATGAAGTTTTGGCCGCGTATTTGCCCTTGAAGGACTGGTATCACAAAACGAAATATTATACCCGTTTTTGATACCCGAGATATTGACCGTTGAGGATTTCCCTCACGAGAAGACCACATTTGGTGAAAGATCAGAATAGAATGGAAATTATGTTTAACTATTAACATCCAATGTATATGCCAAGTTTGATGCATCATGTGCTACCAATTCTAGCCTCTCATATTTTGTACATACTATAATCTGTATCTGTGGCAAATGTCCAGGTTAGTCACGGTCAGCATCAAATATCCATCCAAGCTCTCGCATTTGTAACATTAAATTGATTCAGTTTTAACAAGCAGTTATGCAACTTACGGATAATTGTCGAAGCATTTCGGCCAATTCCGCATGTTCTTCTGATTCTGGCTCCATCCAAACAAATTGATTGGTGATCGCGACTTTACCTAAAATGTCCAACCATTGATTACTTTTCGAATTCTGCGACTAGATACACAGAAGTCACATTTTATATATTCACTAATGTCTATATAGGAAATAATTACCTTGATATTTGGACCGGAATTCTTTATCGTATATCCTGTACGCTTTAGCGTGAGCTATAAGAATGTTTTTGCTACAGATGAAACTACCAACTTCAGGATCAAATACGGCTGGTGCTAATTGTCCAGTGTTGTAGGTCGTATCGCAGATCAAGATAGGCTCGTTGATGGTTATCCAGGTCTTTACCCGATCTCCAAAAAGAGTATACACGACTCTTGCGTAGTCGGCAAACCAATCTGTCGTTAGTGGGTTTGTCCATCCACCTGAGTATCAAATTTGTTACTAATAATTACTGTAACTCATTCATCTAAACTCAAGTTTACTGGGCTCATAGTCTGGCGGTTCATGTCAATGCGATCGACAGCGTGGGTGACCGTTTGTGAAAAAAAAATTGTTGAGCGTTTCCGTGCTTCGGTGGGCAAGTTAAGCCATGGGTCCCGGTTGGTATAGCAAATAACAGACATCAAGCCATGTCGGAGGACTTCGGGCGGCTTAGAAACATCCGATACTTGGATTGACCACTAATCTGCACTGGAGCAGCGTGTTGGGGTTTGCTCAAGACCTCCTCGGTGATGAGGAGAGACCCGTACTCAGTAGTGGGCCATTAATGAGTTAAAGTCAGAATTTCCTAAGTCGAGGATGGCGGACATAATAGTATACGGCTGCGCATATACAAATAACACATCAATAAACATTTTACCACTTTACTTAATTATAACAAATTAATTAATCAGAATTAGGTTAAGTTAAGAAAGTTTAATTTGAGTATAGTTTGACTGGAAATGTTTATAAAAAATCATTAAATTCCATTTAATTAAATTTTAAAACAATCATGATACTTAATGCTAGGCTGTTGTATTTGTCTAATAAAACCTGAGGTATTCTTGTATGATGTATTCTTTGTCTGCTTGACTATCAAGTTGGCAAACTCCTTTTGGATTTAATTGTGAAATATTTTTAACGCGTTTAAGTTGCCACTTATAAATCGGATCACTCCTTTTATTGGCAGGCAAATAGTCGTCGATGTAATTAATGTTACGCGTATCCATGAATGTCAGTAAATATTTAACAACGGATGAAGAAATGATCCTTTACCAACCAAGCAATTCACTTACCCAGCTTCTGAATCCTTTCTGGAAGTTCCCAATGGTATATGGTTACAACAGGTTCTATACCTTTAGCGAGCAGACCATTGATCAAATTGTTGTAGTATTTTGTCCCGGCTTCACTAATATTGTTAGGAAAACTCGTGGGTAGTATCCGAGGCCAAGATATGGAGAATCTGGAATTATGGAAGATTTTTATTATGCGCAACACCAATTTGAGACTTATGGGGATGGCCTAAAATACAATCTCCAATATCATACCCGCAGACCAGGGTGTTCCTTAATTTTCGGACTGGTCAATTTGTTTCTTTGCTATTTTCGTCCTATTGTTTAAATTTTTTTGCTTTAGTTGATGCTTGACATCAACCCACTTGATGATAAATGGTGAAGAAGTCTAAGACGGTGTACACATTAAGTTAGTAAAAGCCTATTCATTCTCCTTTTGAAGACTCCCACTTGATTACCCTGAAATTTTTATGGGATGGAAATCATTCTGAATCATCGTTAACAAAGCAGGGTAGGCGCTGCGTATAATCTGCACAAATGTAAACGTTCCTTACATATTTGAATACAAGTCACAAAGATTAGTGGAAACTCACTTGATACGGAAATTATAGGCTAGTAATGAATTTGCCATCAACCCATTAATTTATTAGGCACGAGTCTCTCCTCATCACTGAGGTCTAAAGCATACTCCACCACGCTGCTCCAGTGCGGATTCGTGGAGGAATTAGTGGCCAACTTCAGTCGGAAGTTTTTATACCGCCCGGAGGCCTCCAACGTAGCTTAACGACTGCCATTTACGATAACAACCGGGACCGATGGCTTAACGTGACCTCTGAATTATGGAAACGCTCATCAAATTTTTGCCACCAGTGGTCACTCATCCAGGTACCGACCGCCCGCAGTTACTTAACTGCGTCGATCGCTTAGGATCGACGGGAACCGCCGGGCTATGAGCGCTTCGTAATAAATTGAGTTCTATTTATTCACCTGTAGAAATCCAAGCCCAGCTCTGATGCCATTTCGATATCTCTCTCCCACTGGTTATAGGAGTCACAGGCCACGTCTCCATTGCTACGATCGACGATCAGTTCTGGATGCGTTTGTGTTAACTCGTCCCAGATACTGGCAGATTTGCCTGAAATGTTTTTTTTTTCCAGTATTTATCATCTTGCGAAATATCGCAAATAACAGACAGATGGACTTTTTAATTTCAAAGAATGTTGGAGTAAAATTCTTAGTTATATTATCTTTATAATTGTCAACTTTTTTTTTTAAATGATAACTCCTTATGGGAGGGTTAAAACCGCTTCGTAACGTAACGCATACTGCCACCTATCTGGCTGGCTTCCCTTTCTCTCACGCATATAGAAGCAGATACACTCCTCGTCACACACTCTAACCCACAGCGCTAGTCGCATTTCGGGCAGACGTTTTTCTCTCCTCTCTTCGCATGACTCTTCGGTCCGTTTGATCCGTTTTGAAAGGACCAACTTTGAGGGGACTCACACTGGCCGATAGCTGATGTAATAAGCAATGACTTAACTACTTTTATTTTCGATTTATATGCTACCGTAAAATCCAGGCGTTTGTTAAATTCCACGCGGACGATGTCGCGGGCACAGCTAGTTCTATTGCATTCAAATTGATTGCTAATTATGCGTATGTTTACTATAGTTCAACCATTGTATGCGGCGTAAAATAAGTGGCTTCAAGTATATCGATGCTAGTGAACACGCCATCTACAAATTCGAATTAATTAAAACATCGAATGGTATCATTGCGAGATAATGACATCGTATTAAAAACAATTAAACAGTTAAATAATAGAACGAATGCTCCATTCTCTTAACACGCCAACAAACGAGCGTGTCATTTTCTACGTAGAGCGTTGGCTGATCGCGGACAGAAGAACAAACATTTTTTATGAACGTAAGTAACAATGAGCAAACGCTATTATGTTTAGTGGTGACCAAAGGCTCCACTTAAGCTTTGCCGGCCTAGAAAGAAGAAAGATGTTAACGATATTGCCGCCATTTTTTTCCTAGGGAAAAATCTTCCAAAGATACCAGACGCGTGATGTGGGATGTTTCCTCCCTAAAATCCCATCAAACCCGCGAAACATAACTGTCGCATGAGTAGAGGGGAGTATCTCCAAAGATCACGCCGGTGCCTCCCCTGCGTAATCCGCAAAGGGCCCAATCTCTTATATACTACTTAGGATGGATCAGGGCGACTTCTTGGGCAGCCACCGTGTTCATCTCCAAACGGGATCAGCTCTTTCCCGATTCTGCTCATTGCAGCTTAGTTATTGCTCTAACCCTATTTTAGAGCGGATATGCAGTTGGCATTAACGATCTTTAAAGCTTTCTTCGTCTGTACAGTGATCCAAAATGCTTAGCAAGAAAAGAAACAGTAATCAATATTTCAGAAACTTTACAATCCACAAATAATACATTTTGTCCTTCGTTTACCAAAAGATTGTAACATGTGCCTTATTAAAATAGATAATACCATTTTAATTATACCATGTACTGGCTATACCAATACGTCTGGTATTCTCTTATCAAATAAATTAACAATGTTGAGTTATATCTTTAACACGACAACCAACGTTTGTTTCGGACGATAAAATAATAACGTTTGGTTGTTAAAAATATATTTGCACGAAGTTTGTAGTAATAGCGAAAGAACTTCTTACATATTTAGGTACAAAGCAGGATTAAATCAAGGTTGGAGACGTGTCAAGGAATACTTGTATTATTGCAGATATTAATAGGAAAACAATGACCACCTATTCGTACCATCAGGTGGTACTGCAGCGTGTGATCAATTTTCCCACTATTTAAACTGGCTCTGCTCCCAGTCACAACATAGAAAATAGTTTAGCGGCTAGCTCAAACATGGCTGAAGCTTTCAGGAGGGTTTCAGGATAATACAGTAATAAACTTGAGGACTTAATAATAATGTTGATAAAATCCGTACGTAAAGCCATACCACCAAGTGGGGCAGCTTTTGACACCTCTTACGACACCCTGCTCTATCGATATGGGATTTGGGTATTCCATGCCGCCTCAACACGACTAATGAATAATAAATGATGCATTATAATGGTTTAATTCCAGTTTTGTACCCAATCAGATTAAGTCACTTACCATCTACATTCCAACTGCCCTCAATTTGGTACGATGAGGAGGCGGCACCGAATTTGAATCCCGGTGGAAAATCCCAATCCTTCGAGCCCCATGAAAACTCGAACATAAAACTGAAAAGCCAAAACACATTCATCCAGTTTTTAATGACCCTAGTAATTATAAACGAGCTATAGTCACCATCAAGGATATTAAAACGTTACCAAAGGTTTCAGTGAAAATCATGAGCTAAAAAAGAAGTTAGAAGATATAAAGTACTGGTTCTCGATGACAACGGTAAATGGATATCAGTCAACTCCAAAATCTGATGGTTTGCCAGCCAAGAAATAAGAGAAGAAAGACAGAACTAGCTGTAAAGTATCCAGCTGAAACATGGGTATTCCATTTGGCTATCCCTTTCGTTGCTGACTAAAACAACAGGGATAGATAGCCAGGCGGGCTTAATGGATCAATAAAAAAATAATATTAATGATTTAATAATATTGAACATAATCTTCACGAGAAATTCACAATAGTATACACACACATATAGGTTCCTAAAATACTTATGCGCGTATTTTTTTATTTTACCACCGTTTCGGGAAAGTGCTTTTAGATAAAGAAAGGGCATAACCCTACCAAGCGGGTTTAAGCACCAATCTAAGTGTGAGGCTGTAAGTATTTTTTTAATAATTAAAGGTTAAAGCTTGACTCATCTGATAGTAAGCGATGATGTAGGCTTAAGTGGTAAAGCGTCTTAACTTAGTAGAAGCGTATTCACTGTTGACTTGAAGACATTAACATTATAATCAAACGGGAATACCGACGCGGGCAATTTATTCCACACGAAGAACGTATTATAAATGACGAGGCAAAGCGCGTCGTTCGTACCGGAGGGATTTACAACGAAGGGATAGATACCCGCTGTGCGCCGGGATGATGACGTATGTATTATTATAAACTAAAATAAAGACAATTAAAACAATGTAAATTCTTACCATAAAACGACCGTTATCAACAGCATTGTGTAAGCCAATGACATTAACAAGCCGAAGGTGACTGCAAATAGTTAACGTTCAATATTAACGTGTGTTAAATGGCAATTTTATGGTTCCGTTCGTACAAAATGTGGTCATCCTAAAAGCGTTTGAAGAAAAGACGATCCGCGTGGCGTAATAGTCACCACGCAGGACCGGCATTCAAAGGGTCCTGGGTTCGATTTCTAGGGAGGCAGAAATTTGAATGATTATTTTAAATTTCTGTTCTCGGTCAGAGTGCGTATGTGCACGACTCAAATGTAACTAATGATTTTAAATAAAATCTTTTTTATGATAAAGCATTGGTGAACCTAGTAATGAACTGATGTATGCTCGAAATTTAAATATAGAAGAAAAAGAAAATGTTTGGAAAATAAAATGACAGTTCTATACTAATTTTTCGCTACTGCTTCAGGACATACCGAGAAAAAACCATTTGAAACATTTGTCTCGTTTTTGTAACATTTCTTATCACTACTGAACTCCTATTGCTTATAGCGTTATGTTATATAGCCTATAGCCTTCCTCAGTAAATGGACTATCCAACGCAGAAATATTTTTTCAATTCGAACCAGTAGTTCTTGAGATTAGTGCGTTCAAACCAACAAACAAACAAACTCTTCAGCTTTATAATATTAGTATAGATAGAGCAGTAACAAATTTTTATCACTATTAAAGTGTTTTATAACATAATGTTACTAAAATTGTTATACTACTTCTAATTTTGACTTTCGTTAAGTGATTTCCTAAACGAAATAAATAATTTGCCTTTGAAATAACTGCCCCGGGAATCAAACCCGGGACTCACTTCACAAGGGTCACTAGATTCACTATGCTACGGGGAATAAATGTTAAAATACAATTTAGACGCAAAGGTTACGCCATAAATGTTAGGGAACCCTCTACACTTGGCCTAATATATTACGCATTCAAACTTCAGCACTTGTTCAAACAGAAAAAATAACAGAATCGATTACATATAATGTAATTGACTTTAGCGACTCTTATGGCTTGTGTTCAATACAATATTATTGAAATTGTAAAATATTTACATATAATAATATATAAATACTATGAAACAAAATTTTATAATAAAACACGAAACTACATTACTTTTTAACCGTCTTCAAAAAAATTAGGTTCTCAATTTGTGTTATTTTTTACAAAGCCCAGTTCAG
Organism: Carystus phorcus; assembly: GCA_018248895.1. NCBI lineage: Eukaryota > Metazoa > Arthropoda > Insecta > Lepidoptera > Hesperiidae > Carystus > Carystus phorcus. The sequence continues at coordinate 10,400 of DWJN01005874.1, forward strand.
ATAGGTTTTGTCTATTGAGACATAAGGTATTTCCATAGGATCAGCTACTGATTACTAATTTTAATGTATTGGTACTCCTTGAAGTGTGAGAGGAAACTCAAGCCCAGCAGTGGTATAGTAGTGGGTCGCATCATGCATTATTGTCAGCGTATTGAATCCTCCTCCTCCTCGCGTCGTTATCCTCATTGCTGAGGGTCGTGATTCCCTAGGCGTGGAATGATTTTTTGCCTAACCAAATCTCGCCATTGGCTTCTAATTTAATTACTTCAATTAATTCAATTACTGCGAATAATACTTAAATATACGCATTTATAGATTCCAACTTTTCATACAGTAAAAGAAAAACAAAAAAGTTAACAGTATTTTATTTATTTACAATTGAAATACATATATTTTTAAGAGCCTCTCATTTAAACACCTTAATTAAAATAATGAAGTATTAGTAAAGCTCTTCACAATTAAATTTGCAAGAAAAGAAAATCTCGATTTTTATTAACATAATTGACACTTTAGATTTGTATTTTTAAATTTATTTTGTTAACATTTACTTAAAAGTATTAAATTCCATAAACTAATAATAACCAATCCAATAAACTAATACAATTTTGTAATAAAATACAGCCTTATTACAAAACGAAGACTAGCAAAGTACTGGTTTAAACTTCTATTAGACCAAGTAAAATAAACCTTGGCTTAAAGTATAGTATGAAAGATA
>DWJN01005875.1:0-11113 GCA_018248895.1 Carystus phorcus
CGATAGCATATGTCTAGCTTTTAAGGTTAACCCACTATAACAATTTTTATGGTTGTAAAAATAATTCTTAAATAATAATTTTTATGGCAAAACAAAGTTTGTCTGCCTTCGGTGACGTCACACGCAAGTAAGTTAGAAAATAAAGTCATAGTCGGCAGATGACATTTACTTGCTTGAGACGTCATCGTAGCGTTCTCTGCCTCTCTGCGATATCCAGATCGTTTTGTGGAACATGTCACGTGAACTTCGGATCACCTTGGAACATTTGTCCCGTTTTTGTAACATTTCTCATCAATGCTCAGCTCATAGTGGTCGTAGCGTTACGTCACAAATATTACATTTTATATTTAAAAAAATATTTTTTATATATTTCTATGTATGATTTTTAGACCAACATTATGTAACGTTCAGTTATGCGGAAACTATTAAAACACGAGTTACAAAACTCAAGATATCGTGTAGTAGAAATGCGACAAAATTTTCCTTTCCGACAGTTATTGAAAGACTGTTCGATTCCATAATAGCACTTAATATTCCAAATATTTTCACGATTTGCTACTACGATCAATTCAGGAAATTTAATCTTTTCCGTTAAAACGAAGTTGAATTATTTGTTTTTATTTTCCTATTAAGATATGAAATTATAGATTATGAATAAAATAATAGTAACTAATAATATAATAATAATAATGAATATTTTTCCTTGTTACCTCATTAGTTTTTACATCGTAGTAAACAGAAAAATCGGTGACATCCATTGCATCATCATAATGACCGAGACCCGTTCGGTATTTCTTCAGCGATTTAAAAGCTTCTGTAAAGTTAACAACAACATAATTTAATACTTTTCCAAAAGAGAAAGATTTAATTTGATATAACAAACAGTAATAAAGAGAGCGAAAGCCATGGAAACACCAATCGTTTAATTAATAATCGGTATTTATTATGTAGCAAATAATATATTTTATTAAATTTTAATTATAATAATAAATTGAGTAAAAATTATATTTTGTATATTAAATAAAAATAAAATTACAATTAACAGAAAACAAATTATTTTATAAAAATAGTTTTATTAAAGTTAATCAATTTTTTCATTACATTTATCTCAGAATAACTAAAGTATGAATATAAGTTTCAAAAATCTCACCTGTTGCAAGAGGTACGCAGAAAAACCAAAACAAAAACAACGACAGCTGATTCATTTTAACGAAACCTTAATTCGATAGTTATTGTCTCAAGGGACGTTATTCAAATGGCTGCACATCAGCTAGAATCACACAAACATATAAAGGATTGATTTGTATTTGTATGCAAGATGTGCCGTGCGTGAGCGCAACTGACTTGCGGGACTTTCTAGAGAGAAACTCCTGCGCATCGCAACGGGCGCATCATCACTGACCATTAAATATCCATCTTCGTGTCTCGAACTGATTTACTTTAAAATGATTTATTTCGTAATGGAAAATAAATGTTCAACACTATGTTATTGTTGGACATTCTCGTACAAGAATTAAATAATGTGTTTTAAAGACGAAAGAGCTAAAGAAATTTCTAAAACCTAATTTTAATATTTTACGCCTGAGTGAGTAATACTAAGAGTACAGTAATTACTAGAAAGTTTGTTGTGGATTTATAATACTTACTTGAATGTATGTTACAATATCTACATGACGTTTTTAAAGATAAACTTACCTACTTTAATATATTTTTATTCGAGTAAACATAGGTAAGTTCTTTGAATAGATTTATCTTAGATAGTACTTTTTATTATACATAAAAACAACATAAAGTAATAAGTTTCAAAACTGTAATGTTTAATATGTAAATTATATTATTATCTTAATTAACATAAATTATTACATTAAATCTTGTATTAAATTATAATTTAATAAATTATATGGCGATTGTAAATTGTTTTATGATTGTTGTTAATTAATTACACATTCATCTATCTTCTTCAAAATCAAATATATCTAGTAAAGACCGAACTATATTATTTTCGTCGTATTCTTCAATGTCATCTTCTCCAGCATCTATTACAGCGTCAACACCTCCCTGTGGGTTGGCTACTGGGAGTCCACCACCTTCATCAGGTTTTACCATTGCTATACCATTTGCGCCCATTCTGGAAGAAATATTACCAATCAACCAAGGCCACAATAGGATTTTGTTGTTCGGGGGTCTCTAGAAATTCTGCTCTAATCTAATTTTTATGAGAATTTCAGTCGGTATTTTACGGATTTTAAGTAGGGTTTGAACCCTCAATCGGTCCACGTGACTACGACCTAATTCAGCTGCTAATTCTAGTTTCAATAAACTTATCTGTTTTAAAATAAACTTATCTATTTTAAATGTATTTAATGACAGAATTATACATATAAAAAGAATTCAAAAAAAATAGAATAGGAAGTTCTACTACAGAACTTGAATTTCGTCCTTTACTTAGTTTCAACCGCTACATTAAGATTGATAACTGAAATATGCAAAACTATGTCATAAAACCTTTGATTTATTACTATTAGTTTGTTGATTTTGAAACATTGAGACTAATGATTTGTATCCTCTTTGAAAAGGATCATCGGAGGTCGTTTGTTTTATTTAGGTCACCAGTTCACTTAATTGAGGAACAAACGATACCTCTTCAAGATGTAAAGAACTTTCTTCTCAAACAATCGGTTCTTATTATGTATATAGCTTGGTCTTTGTTCGAATGACGGCACCTCCGGCTACGTCGATAATAAACATTGTTTGTGTACGAATTTCAAAATTTCGAATAAGATTGTTGAGAGAAATACTTAGCGCGGCTTTCTCGTAATACGCTTACTTAGCATACATACATAAGTAATGAAATAAATATTGGGATAAGACAAAACATTCAATTTGTTACTTTAAGAATTTATTTCGCTTCAAGTGGCCTATATTGTCCACCATTTCATTATCGTTTATTAACGATTTTTTTTACTTAATGGTTTGAACCTCGGTTCGAAACCAAGAGGTTCAGTCTCTTATGAGGAAACAGGCATTCCTGACTTTGTTATGTAATATTGTCCAAGGTGTCTGAAGTCTGTCAACTTGTAAATGCTCAACCTGGTAGGCTATGGCCTGGTAAAAAGTATCTCAGGTAATCTGATTGACTATATATTAAGGTTCCCCACAAATTATGAGAGCAGATTCAATCCCAGAAACGATAGTTATAAAATATATTATTTGCATTACAATTTTATCTTGCATGTCAAAAGTTAAACGGTTAAAATATCTACATGTTTTTATACACACAAAAGAAGAATGAAGAATGTAATTAAATAAGTTGTATGACATTATTTCCTTACCTTAGACAATCAAATGCAAAGTTAAATAGCTGCACAGACCTCCAATTACCCGTCATTGCTAAACAAAAGTGAAAGTTTCTTCCAGGAAAGAAAACGTTATAAAATTTGGCACACACTTTTAAATTTGATAACCTCGGTGGACTTATGCAAATTGGCCTGGGATTTTTACCTGTGGTTAAACAGTACAAGAGTTATTTTTTGTCTACGGAAAAAAAATACTGCAACAATGAATTCGGACAATATTTTACCTGACATGGAATTTTCGTAAAGGATTCTGTCGTTCAAAGACATTGCTACATCAAACGCAAAATCTCCTGGATGGTATGTAACTTTCATACAGGCTTTTTGTTTTAACAAATCCATTACGTATCCAGTACAGCATTTACAAATGCCTAAGGAGCACGTACATCTCCTGTTATCTCCTTCCTGTTCCTGATTTTGCCGTGCTAGATATCCATTAGTCATATTACGTCGTAATTTTAATGAATGTAGAAGTACTAGAGCGCTGTCCGGTACTTCCATATATCTCTGTATTTTTGATTCAACTTCACTTTCATTATATTTAAATGCAACTAAAACAAAAGGGATAGATAACATGATTATGACCTGTATATTAAATATAAGTACTAAAATCGCGAACACTTACCTGTAACGCAACCTCGAAACACAGTTAAGAAAATTGACACTACTGTAAAATAATTAAAAAATCCCTTCATGTTAAATACGTAATGTAGTCCTTCGCGAAGCTGCGCGAGCGCCGATCGCATGTGGAATACAGTCGTTCCAGTTCACGACACGAGATTCTAGCCGGTTTAATGGTGGAAGCGAAATCATGTAATCGCATCTTAGTAACTTTCACACACGATTCAAAATTAATCAACCAACAATCTACCACAGGCATTTATGAAGGTACTTACGTACATATTAGGCGCCTTCAGTTATCGTAATAAAATGTACAGTTCAATATGTTATAAATAAAATGATAATTTGAGTTTGAATAATAATTTTGCTGCTTTTGTAAGTTGGTATATCTGAATACTCGATAGCGTAAATTCTTAACGCAAAGGATTGATTGGTAGAGAATGCTACGAGGCATTAGGTAAATGATAAACATAGGTAGACTTAATTAAAAATTTACTGAAATAGATATATTTAAATATAATAAATAATTAGGCTTTACTCCTTCCATCAAAAAGTTCACCAACTGCGTCCTCTAATACGTCTAAAGGCCCCTGGTCCGGGGCTACGCCTCCAAATAATCCGCCAGGTCTTCCGAAAAGACCCTCACCGTCCTCTGCTTCGTTACTAGTACTTCCACCACCAAAGAGGTCAACAGTTGACGGACCCGATGATATTGGCTTAGGTTTCAGACCAGTTTGAACCCCAGAGCTTCCAAGGCTGCAAAACATTATTATATTTAAAGGGTGTGGCACGAATTTAAAATGATACCCAATATTTACAGTATAGTTGAATTTTTAATTTGCGTGTAGTTATTTATTAATCATACATATACTTAAATTAGTAGCCTTTCTCTTAAGAAACTTTAAAACGAAATAAATTCACTTAAAAATCAAGAATCCAAATTCATCAATCCAAAATGAATTATCAGGAAATTTTGAACGTTGAATATGTATCAATACCTAAAGTATTTCTAGTATTATGATCAAATACACAGTTCATAGGCAAGAAAACTAAGAAAAATAAAAATACTTGCATAAAGTCAACCTATTTCTTATAACACTGACATATTTATATTTTAATAATAGAATTGTTTCTTACCTAAAGCATCTAAAAGACGCAGAATATACGGGAAATTCAGCAATATCTGCCTCAATGTCTAAACATGCAAATGCATTTCCACTTCGAATACGGATATTCGAGAGTTCTGCGCAAATTCGGACGAATGGAGCTCTTCTAGGGTTGAAACAGATGGGTGGAGGATCACTAGCTGTAACACAATTAGAACCAATTAAAAATTGTAAATTCTTTTACCCCAATAAATTATTAGTTAATTCAAGTCAATATTACCTGAAACTCTTCGTCTAACAACGGTGTTATTGTTGATGCTCAGTCTGACGTCAAATACAAAATCTTCTGGTATAAAAGAAATGTTGCCACACGCATTCATTTTAAAGCGTTCTAATATGGCTCCGGTACAACATCCACATTGCCCCGTTACGCATGAACAGGGGAATGTAATAACTTGGCCGGTTACTTCTTGAGCAGTCTCTTCTGTGACTACATCTTGTAATACTGGTGCTTGTGTTACGGCAGGAGCGGCCGTACTGGCGAGCACAGGTTCTTGAATAACGCTTTGAACACCGTTATTATTGGAGATAGTCGCATCACTAACTTGTGTTATTTCACTCTCTATATCATCCTCCACTTCATTATCCTCTTCGTTCTGTACGTGGATCGGCACAGTAATGGTCACGGGAGATTTAAGTACCGGCGTAGGATTCAGTGCCTGATTCCAAATAACTGGAGGAACTTTTACATTTATCACTTGGTATTCTTTGTTTATATCGTTAATAATGTGATCTGGAATTTAAAAAAACTTTTGAGGGCTGGACCATGAATTTATTGTAATAAATAAATACCACTAATACTTACTATGTCGCGTATCGCCAAAACTAAACAAGCCTAGTGTGATAAATAAACAGGAAAAGACCAAGGATAACATTTTGCTTTAGAATATTCGCACTAATTACCGTTACAACAGTTTCGCTTGACTCTCGAGTTTAAATAGCTGATGTGGTATTTCTACGCCAACTATTTAACTGGCGTCAAGTAACAAAGTTCCGATACTTATTTTAGCTGCACGGTCAGTGAACATTACAAACAAGTTTTAAATTTTAATGTATCGACGGGAGAAAGTAGTGACTTTAAATGACATTAAGAACGTGGATTGAATACGTTTTATGATATTCAATGGTATCATTTAAAAGATGGAAAGTGTATTATGTAAGAGATTCATAGTAAATCAAATCTATTAATATTTATGTCAGTTATAGGTAACAATTGAACAACGGTATAATACAGCGAGTCTTGCGTTTTCCTTTTTTTCAGATGATGTTTTTTGTTTAGTACCACTGTTACCGAATTCATCCTAACGACGTATATTTGAAAACCATGACAATTATATTAAGGTATCGTTTAATTTCTGTATAATATTGTGTGTGTCTATTTTGGTTGATATAATATGTCTTATGTGGTGTGATACTGATCAGGCATTTACTTATAATATGAAAAAAATGTATATATGAAAAAAAACTAATTTTACTCGTAACATTAAATATGCATGGCAGAGAAAATAGATTACCATGTAATTAGCTTTATTTACCTACACTTATAACCCTAGCAGGAGGTATGTCTACTAAATATTGAGCTATATCATAATGATAATTAATAAGTATGTATTAATTCAAAATGTATATTATGTATGTATATTACTTGACATTAAAAAAAAAATAAAACGATTATAGACAACGTCAGGGAAAAAAACAATAATTTATTTATGACAGACATTTAATAAAATAAATAATACTTTACATAATTTACTATTTACAACCATTTTATTTTATTTTATTACGATAAATAAATAAATAAATAGTCTAATTGAAATACCCTATGATTTTTTTATGTCATACATTGGACCTTAATTCTCGCATCATTTTATTTTGTCTCCTACGCATACCTATGCTATCACTTAAGGCTTCTAATCCAAGAACATCGTCATACTCGTCCTGATCATTATTATTTTCATGTGGCTTATGATGTTTGATATGTTTGTTTTGCCTTTTATTTCTTCCAAATATTCCAAGCTCATGTCCAACACTTTCACCTATTTCAGTTAAATCCAAAACATCTAAATCATGTAAATTGAAATTTTCGCCACGATGTTTCTTTTTAGGCAGTGATAATCCTTCGTAATAATTATTTAAAACGATATGCTTATGTCCTCCATGGCCTCTACTTTCTTCAGTTCCCGCTTCTTGATCAGCAGCATGTTCTTCTGACTGTGAATCTAATGTTTGGACGATTTGAACCATATCATCGCTTACTACAGTTTCCGACGTTGTCTCTGTAGGCGTTGTTGTTGAAATTTTAGGCGTAATCGTTTCAATTTTTTCAAATGCCATCGGTTCCTGGTCTGTCGTTTTAATATTTGTATCTTTATTAACCGTTGGCACTAAAGGCGTGACGGGCATAACAGATAATTGATCTGTAATATGCGCTAATGATAGTTGTAATCCCGCATCTTCTAGACTAGTAACACTTTTTGTAGTAGTTTCTACAGAAACGGATTGTTCAGCAGTTTCTGATAATGGTTCAATCAAAGGTACTCGTTCTGCAGATCCGAATGGGTAGTTATCAATGATTTTTGTTTCCGTAGTTTCCGCTGAGGATGGAGCAGAAGTAGTTATTGTGGTAGAACTTGTAGTACTTTCTTGTGTTGAAATAGTTACGGGACGCCTGTTAGGATTCACTGGTCTTCTAGTAGGCCGACGCGTTGAAGGCCGGCGATTTATAGGGCGAACTACTCTTACAGTTGTTGTTCTTACTCTTGGTGTCGTCGATCTAACGGGTCTTCTTGTCGGGCGACGAGAGGGTCGCGGACGTCTTGTTGTAGATGTTGTAGTTGTTGTAGTAGACGGTGCGGGTGCTTGTTTCTTTTTGTTTTTGTTCGTTTTTTTACCATCAGAAGAACCAAACAGATCTCCAAGTAAATCATCTCCCAAAAGACTAAAACCTGTATAATCTGCACTATCTACATCGTTGACTGCATCAAGGCCGGCTGAAAAATAAGATATTATTACTTATTAAAAGTCGCATTGTTATTATTGTTTCACATAGTTTTATTTGTTATTTTATAGGTGTTAAATTAAAATATGTAAAATGAAACCGAAAACTAGAGTATATAGTAAATGTTATACACATTTTATTTAAATTATTTTATCAACGTTTAATTAAACTAACGTACCGTCATCATCATCCTCGTCATCATCTTCGTCGTCATCATCATCATCGACATCATCACCACCAAGTCCGAAATCAACTACATCCTCGTCATCATCATCGTCATCATCGTCCTCGTCATCATCATCTACTTTTTCATCTTGAGGTACTAATGGTAGGGGATCAGCTGGCTCAGACGATACACCTCTGGGTCCAAACTTGAAGCAAGAAACTCTGACTGCAGCTTCAACGGTGCTTCTAGATTGCAGCTCTAGGCCCAGACATGCTCTGAATTCTTCCCCTGTTCTCGCAATATTATAAACTCGTCCACAGAATTTTGATATACCCCCTGGCAGCGGCATACAAACTGGACTGGGCTTGCGACCTACAAAATATGTGTTTGTTAAGTATTATGTTAAACTCGCATTATAAATATTGTTGTTTTAAACTTGTCAGCAGTTATGACATCATTATTGAGTGAATTGCTGATTACCGGTTAAGTCAAGATATTCTTTCAATTTATTTATGTTAAATATTTTTTATTTTTTTAGATAACATTATAATTACCAGAAAGAGTCCGATTCGTTATAACTTTTCGTCCAAAACTTAGTGATACTGACATTTTATCACCATTTATATATCTTAATAGAGCACAACCTGAAAAAAAGATATGTAAATTATTATAAAAAAATATTTGTATAAACTATGTATAAAAGAGATATGTTACTATAAAAATTCAATCATACAATTTTGGAGGTGCTGGGATTTGAACCCAGGACTTTCAGCATGCGAAGCAGACACTCTACCACTGAGTTACACCCCCCGTTGACATGCTAGTTGAAAATGTATTAGAGATATAAAATCGTACTTCAATCCATATATAACGGTACTATATCCGCTCATGCCTCAGTATTATGACGGTTACCGTAGCAACAAAAGTATCAACTACGATCAAATTCAAATCTTGCGAAACCTACCTAATTTCCCTGGCTGGTTGAAAAAACTTACTGAACTGTTTTTACTTTGAATATTTTATTACAGTGAAAGCTTTTAGTAAATATTCAAGAATTCAAAATTCATATACCATATAATAAATTAATTATGGATTTAATCAACCTTGACAAAAGCTTAAATATTACACTCGTATGAATAAATAAGAATTTTGAAATAAAGACTCTAAATTCAGTCCAAATCCCTGCTTGTGGTGGACCTTGCAACTTATTGAAACAACTAGGCAATGACGCTAGATCCCGTCTTTGTTAGGTTTCCTTAACTGTAAACCTGTTGTCTATTACAATGTCGAAGAGCCGATTAATAAGCAAATTCCTAAGTTTTTACAGTGACAACACGTTAATGGCTCTGCAAAGGCAGTTTTCTATACTAGCACTTATCTACACTAATATTATAAAGAGGAAAACTTTGTTTGTTTGGTTGTAATGAATGGACTCAAAAACTACTGGACCAAACTGGACAAACTCTTTCACCATTCGAAAGCTACTTTATCCACGAGAAACATAGGCTATATTTTATTTTGAAAAAAATAGGCTTCCGTAAGATATTTGACAGGTGTATAAAATCATAATTTATATGGCAAAACAACGTTTGCTGGCTCACCTAATACCATATATTAAGGAGATCACATTTGGGAAGACCCAGAGCCAATAACAAATATGTTACACGTATCATCATCTCTCATAATCGCATTTATATCAGTAAGGAATCGAATAAGGAACCCATTAGTCAGAAAGTTAGGTAAGCTATATACCGTTACTGTCAACTAACCTGGACCGTTCAAATTCACGACTGGTACCGCGAAATCCCTGCAGCAGTTACAGAAAGCCTCAGAGCATTTGCAGTATTGGTTGATCGTGTTGTCCTCTATTTTTGTGGCATCATTTCGATTTTGAATTTCTTTCTTAATATGTTTTTCTTTTCCCGCTGAAAAATATTTTAAGTTAAACTTTAATAAACAATAAAAAGGATCAGTAATATAAGACGTAGGTAAAAGCCAACATTGAAAGGTTTTATGATCGCTAGTGGTAGAAATCAAGTACGTTGTGCTTCAGAAAGTAAGTTCCGTTTTGTTTCTATTAGATCATATTGGATATATACTGAGCTTATCGGAGCTAGTATCAGAGTAAGTTTAATGAATAATAATAATACGCTGATGCGCTTTACCACCCAATACTACATCACCGCTTACCATCAGGTGGGACTGTAGTCAAGCATTAATTTATAATTAATAAAAAATATATGAAAGCAAGTTCCGTTTCGTAGTTTCTTTTTCGTATGATTTCTTTTAGAGTCTTTAAGAGTAAATTCCGTTTCGCAGTATAATTTTGCAATAGTATACTTATATCGGACGCTTTGAACTAGTACCAGAGCAAGTTCCGTTCTGTTATTTTCCATTATTAAGATAAAATACCTCTTCATTTAGCATGAGAACTAACACAGTGTAAGTACATTGGGTCATTAGGTATCAAGGACGCGAAAGAATTTCTTCTCGTTATAAGACAACTTTCCGAAATCGTGGTTAATGCAAAACATTTGACGTTCATAAGTCTATTTAAAAACCTACATGAAATAAATGACTTGAATTGACTTTGAACAGAGAAAAGTACATATATCTAGATACTCTTCGGTATTAAGTCTTTGTATTTTAACAGATACAACTTGTAATGCAATTGTGACGGTAATTGTTATTCTAATTATACTTACCAACAGTCTTGGAGGCGGCAAATGCCAGCAGCACAAATATGAGCAGGAGCTCAAATATCAGGGAGAGCTTCATCTTGAAGGCTCCCTGCCTAAAAATAATTAAC
>DWJN01005876.1:0-11111 GCA_018248895.1 Carystus phorcus
TACACCGGAACTCATTTGTCAAAAGCAAAGCCTTTATCATAGAGTAAACTTACTCTATGTAATAATCAGAGTAATTCAGTTTCTGCTATGGCTGTTGCTGTCGTTGTATGTTTGTTGTATCAATTTGTGTGTCAATTATCAATTAACCCTTGTTAAACGATGGCCTGTTGATTATTAAAAAGCTGTGGTTGGTGCTGATATTATCGAAGCGCAGTCTAATGTGTATGTGAATAATGGCGGCTGGTGGTGAAGAGCTGTGGCGTGAGTGCGCGTCTTGGCTGACGAGATGTGGCTTGCTCCGGCACGATCATAAAGCGAATTGGGACACTAGCACTATACATGATTTGGCTTATACGCTGCGGGACGGCGTGCTGCTATGTAATCTTCTCAACACTCTGCACCCTGGGTGCATCGACATGAAGGATGTCAACCAGAGGCCGCAGATGGCACAGGTACGTACTGAAGATGCGCGACCTTCGATCTAATTACCACTACTCTAACAATATTAAACATATCGCGCGATCTTATTCTTGCCACACTTCCTATACATTTTATAAAGTAAACTCGAAATATTTTTGGAATAGCACTTCTGTTTCTATTCGTAACGAATGTATCGTAAACATTCTATTTCTACGCGAAATATTCTTACAACATAGTCAAAACTAACCGATATTGAATCGTTTGGTGTACATTTCATACCATTTTCATTAGAAGTACAGTTACACAAGCTATTTATGTCAATGTAATATTAATTATGCATGCGTTGATGAATGGCGTTACACGACCATTGATGATATTGAATGTAATGCGTGTAGATGCATAAGAGTCGTGAATGAAGTGTCTGAATGAATTTGAAAATGCTATTTCTTTATATAGGAGGGCATTCTAAAAGATCTTTGAGCAGCTTTCAATATTGTTTTGTAATGTTGCTAATTAGTTGAAATGTACAAATTGGTGTTAAAAAAAGTTTAATAAGAATTTGATTTATCAACAGGTAGATAAAAAACAATTCACTGATTAACAAGACATTAATGTAAATTTAATATAATTAGTCATAAAAAAGTAACAAGTATAAGTTACAATATAGAAAAAAATATTGTAAGATTAAAACGCATGAAACAGTGCATACTGCAATGTTACTTGGTGATACTATACCAGAAACATTAAAGGGAAGGAGACTGTATTCCCCCCATTGGTTGACTTTGTTTGCTCAGATAATTGCAATATATTAATAGTATTTTCATTATTTCATTAGCTTAACATAATTATTTTAATTTCCCTATATTTCATATGTATTATATATTATCTATGTATTTGATCTGTGTTGCATTTTTACATATTTTTTTTCTTTCAAATATGTTTTTTTATGTTTAAGAATATAGTTACAATTATTGCTCTCTGTATGTGTGTTGTCTGCCGTTCAATTATTTCTCCAGCTACTGTTAGAAATTTTGTATGAGATATGCAGTATCTTTATATATTGTGTATTATTTCTTTTAATTTTAGGTGCATGAAAAAAAAAATATACTATCTATGCAGGTCATCACTTGATTGCTTAGTCATCAGTTTTATGTTAAATAATTGTTATTATTAATTTATATGAGAGGTATTCCAGTGGTTTAAGAATTATTAACATTTTGTTTTGTCACTAAATCTTCATTGTAAATGAACAGGACTCCTACACTTACACTCATTGTCAATGGTAATCATAGCAGTTTTGATTTATTAAAGTAAGACCAGCTACGTGTTATAATACTTAAATATATACAATTAAATATTTTGTAGTTATTCCATATTGTGTGTTTCCAATTACCAGTTTCTGTGCATGAGAAACATAAAAGTGTTCCTGCGCACTTGCCACGAGGTGTTTGAGCTGCGGGAGATTGACTTGTTTGACCCCTCGATGCTGTTTGATCTCTCTAACTTCCACCGTGTGCTGTGTACGCTGGCCAAGCTCAGCCAGTGCCCCAAAGCATTGGCTAGAAATGTCAAGTGAGTATTTTATTTGCTTTTTACAAAATCGCTTCTGGTATAAAATATTAAAATTATATTCAGACATCGGAGTATTCTATTGGACCTTATAATTATATATGCTAATGTTGTTTACACATTATTTATCTACTGACCCAGATTACATCAGAGTATCATACAAACTTAAAATGTTATTCTCAGCTAATTATGAAATGTGGCCTTTTTTTAATTAGCAGCTTGAGAACCAAATTTATCATCAAAATCTGAAAGTAGCCTGCAATCAGTACAAATGTTACTTCTCTTCCAGACCATTCTCAGCTCACAGGAGTCAATCCGAGGAGGATATTTATAAAGATCTGCAGTCTGTGTAAGTATTGTTATTATTATTTTATTGCCGTGATACTATTACTGCCTGTCAGTGAACATTATTAATTTACCTTACAATAAGTTATTCTTTAGCAAACTTCAAACATTAAATAAATATACAGTATCAAAATTTTGTTGAATGTGAGCGATATCAGAGGCTGCGCCATTTAAAATGTTTTATCGCAGTGTACGAGTGGGTATTGTTTAACAATAGCGTAAATAGAGCGGATATTACCAAACCGAAGCGAAATACTCTTGGTACGCTTTGAGGCATCGGAGGTAGAAGTAAACTTGTGTGCCTTGTACATCCCCGTTCGACTTGTAGTAGCGCGAGCGCGACGTTGGCCCCGCCGACCTACGAGATGGTGGCCAGTCAGGCTCCCGTTGAGCACGGGGAGCCCGGGGCGGCGCCCTGGGTGCAGTTCACAATCCCCAGCGTGGCGTGCGAGGACCGCGTCGAGGAGATCTATGAAGACCTCTGCTACGTGAAGTTCACGTCGGCCATGCCGGAGGTGGCCCCCCTCTTCTTACTAGACGCTTGTTATTCTCGATATTTTAGATTGATGGATACACAAACGCTTCTGTATATTCGCCTATTTCAATCTATATATGTGGCTGAATTGAAGTCTTTTTTGAAGTGTGTGCTCAAAGATAACGAAGTTGAAAGTAATCAGGTGGCAATTTTTAAATTGTCAATTCCAGTTATATATAAATGGAAAAACCTTTAGTCTATCATTGAAAACATTTATAAGTTTTTTCACCTTTCAAGTTGAAGAAGTCCGTATAAAACATTGCGTTCAAGATTGCGCGATGCACGATAAGATATGATGCGCATCTTTCGCGATGGTATCTTGAATGATTAAGACGCTCAAAACTTAATAGGAGTAGGCACAAGACACAGTCTTAACTGTCTATCAGAATTGTTTTACACCAATAAACGTCTAACGCCTCATGTCGCCAATAAGGAAGCGGCCTTAATTTCTTATTTGGCATACAACGACATTAGCGATGTTACTTACGCGAAAGTCAGCAATCTAAAGTTGCATATTAGCTACATGTTTCAGTAAGAAACTCCTAGAAGCTACCGACAACTGTATGATACGATAAAGTATCTCTATATTCCCAGAATGGAATCTTTTGCGTGCATTGGCACAATCTTTAACGTTTCCGATATTCGTTCTTAAGTGGTGGCGATATGTCGCAATGTCGCGTATGGCTTTGAAAGACTTGACTGTGAACTTGTACGTCGAGCGAATCGATCAGTTATAGATATAGATTCGTACTAGTTACAGATAGACTGACGTACTAGTTTCATGTATATATGAATACGCTACGAATTATATTTGCGATCCAAATACGTTTTACAGTTTCGACTCGAAGTAGTAGCGATCAGCGTGGGTGCAACATGTTATAGCTATCAGATCGTAGTTCGCACCGTGTTTTATTTAGCTTTACCAAATTATATGAACACTTTTTATATCTACTTTGTATTATAGCATTGCAACAGTAGTCGTCATTTTAAACTGCGTAGATACGTCACGTATAGCCTTCGATTGTCCGGTGCTTGCGTGGTTGCGTTAATACCATGACGTTCATCATCGCAGTTTCAGCAATTCCTTTCTGAGAAAGCCAGCATTTTGTACGATCCGATTATAATAGTTTTTCGTTGCGTAGCTTAGAGAGCCTGTACTCACGTATGCTGCATGCGTGTGCGACACTGCTGTAGAGAACTCCGTTTTCGCTCCATCGACCGTACCCTGAATAATAACCCTAACACGATCGATCTGCGTTGTTTACATTCCAACGTCGTTTATTTATAACATCGACGACGAACAAATTAAAACTGGATCTACTGGTCTAAGAATAGACATCCGGAAGGTGTATTCCCTCAATCGATAATGCTAGATAAGTTTGTATCGTGCAATACATGTATCGCTCGCGAATGCCTTTTCGGTTAGAGTGGATAAGGTTATCCGTGGAGCGGGAACAGTGTTCGGTCGGCACGTAATGATGTGTGTGTGGGGGCAGCGGCGGCGCGTGCGCGGCGAGCGGCGACGCGGAGTACTCGAGCTACTGCGCGCGCCTGCACGACGAGGAGATCTACCACGACCTATGCGCCGTCAAGGGCAGCCGCGACCTGCGCCTGCCGCCCGTAGCCCCGCATCAGCCGATCGCTTTCAATGCAGTACGCCCATTTATTTTTTCCTCTTCCCTTCCTACTTTTGATTTTCTTTAGTCTCCTTTTTGGTCCAGAAAAAATGATGTACGAATGATTGCAAATGTTTTTGCTGACTTGCCGTTGTCTCCATAACGTTTTACTCGGAACTTTCTTTGCGAGACCTAGTTTTTGTGTTATGCTAATTCCATATAAATAACGTTCAAAATTAAACTTTATTGTCGTTCGGAAGTAAGTTGCATTCTCGGCATGTCTCGTGTGTGTCGCTGTGACGAGATTTACTTCATGCCTCACTTAGGAACCGAGACTCGTAAGTAAAAGTCTAGCAAAGCGTTCCGCGCATCATCTGAATTATTCATACACTCATTATTTCTGGTACCATATTATATTTTCCGCCATGTAGTTAGTGCCGATCCATGTATACTTAATGTTGAATGTTGAATATACTACTTAGCGCTTAGGAATGGTTAATGCATTTTGTAATGTTTTGCATTGGGTGTCTCTTGCATGATATACACCAATTATGACGATCGTTGGGACCCCTGTAACATGTGTAATTTTCCAGCTGGCGACGTCGACGGCTTCCTTCGAGAAGCGAGACTACGTGATACGAGAACTGGTCGATACGGAATGTAACTACGTCGATGTTTTGAGCAAAATAATCAAATACTTTTTGCGACCGCTGACTCCCTACCTGAAGCCCCAGGATATGCAAATCGTATTCTTCGGTGTCAAGGTAAAGTGGAATTTATGCGGCCGCTTTGCAAAGTGGCACATATTATTATTTTATTAGGTACCTGTCCGCGGCTTCGCTCGCGAGAAGTTAGGTAGAGAGATTTGACGCGAAAGTAATACAACTAACAGTTTACATCTACTAATGACCAGTTATATCTACATATCAGTTAAAGGACGAGTTGTGAAAAAATAAAAAATAATATTTTGTTATCTATCTTCCGTTATTTTGCCCTCTTAGGGGTTGAATTAAAAAAAAAAGTAGATGTTCGTTATTCCTAACCAAAAACAACAGAACTATTTTTAAAAGCGCTTGCTTCAAAATTCTTCAAAATTTATTTGTTTTCAAACGAACTTAGACTGGATTGAAATACATCTTAGATCTTATTCTTTAGCTTAAAATATCCTTCATAGTTCTTACCTACGTCAAAAAAGGTTCCAATTTCCAAATTGTGTATTTCTAGCTTCAGTAAATTAGACGGCAACAATGAATCAATTAAGTTACTTAGAAGATGACTTTTTATATTTATTTATTTATTTACATCCAAAAATGCAACTTACAGGCTTAACCTAATGCGTTACACATTCATTTTTTTTTCTACACTTTTCTATGATTATATAATATGGTTAGTCCATAGTAAATTCCACGTGTTACTATGTATAATTTACTATACAATTTGGGTAAATATATAGTGTGATAGCAAGTGAACGTTGTCGGGTGGTGTGTAAGGAGCTGCACGAGATCCACACGGGGCTGGTGCGGCAGCTGCGCGCGGCGACCGAGGGCTGCGTGCCGGCGGCCGGCAGCGGCGCCCCGCGGCTCGCCGACGTGTTCCTGGCGTGGCGCGAGCGGCTGCTGCTCTACGGCGACTACTGCTCCAACCTGACGCAGGCGCAGGACACGCTCAAGACCCTCGACGCCAGGGACGCCACCTTCAATAAACAACTGCAGGTGTGTGTGCTGACCCTACCTTTTTTTTCCGAGGGGGAAATCCTCACAAGATACCCAACGGGTGATGAGGGATTTGTACCCACTGAAACCCCCTCGGTGGCAGTCAGACGCATATGGGAAGGCTCCGGGATCTCCACGGAACACACCGGTACTGACACTATCTACCAACGGATACGCGTTGTCGACGGCTTTAACCGATTTCAAACAACAGAGCAGCTTAATTTTTCTCTTTCTTATGTGTTACGTCATAATTTTCACTGGATGTATCGATTTTGATGATGTTCTTGTATATTGGAAATCTTGAGCGACATCTGACGACTAGTTTTTGAGTTATCGATGATACTGCGCCATTTACTTGATGTCTATGGATTACGAAATCAGAATATTTTATTCGGCGTATTTTATTGAAGCCTGTTTTTTTGTTCATTGACAAAGCAATTATTTAATGAACTCGGTTAAAAACGGAGTCGGAGAAAAGCGAATGTAACTGTTTTCTCTTAACATATATAGGTATAGATAATAGTAAGGAGTAATAATTGATGTAATGTTTGATGTACAGAAATGTCAAAAGGAGCACAGCGACGGCCGCATACAGCTGCGGGACATACTGTCGGTGCCGATGCAGCGGATACTCAAGTACCATTTGTTGCTGGAGAAACTAGTCCAGGAAACGCAGCCGGTAACACATTCATATTGATTTTATACATATTCATAATCAACTTAAAAAACATCTCTTTAAGGTTCATTTTCAATTTATAGATAAGATTACTTTTCGTTAATTCAGCAATTTAAGCAAAGAAGATCATTAAGTTATCTTGTGACCGGTCAGTATGTCAATATGGGTCGACAGTGCTTAAATTTAAATTGAACTTTATAGCCTGATAATACGTTTTATTTTAGACTTATATGTATTACAATATACAAAGATTGGTTATATATTGTATATTATGTGCCGTATCTGTTTACGTCCAACGATCAATGTAAGCACACCTTGTTATAAAGTTATTAAGTCGTTATTACATAATCAACTACATGAGGAAATGTACAAGGAAGATACATGTACAATATTTGCAATAACCTTGTTGTATTTTGTATTACAATATAATTAATGCAAGCAATCATAAAACTGGTTACTAGAACTTATTCTACGAATCATGTTACACGGTATCATAAATCCGTTGAATTAAAAAATTCAAGCGTGTGTTTTATTACGGTCATTAACTTTTATTATGTAGTTTATTTTAAAAACCATATTATATAATTTAATTAACAATTTTTGAATATTGAATTTTCACGAACGACAAATGAGTTCATACAAAACATCACGACGTGTTACATAATAGTAATATTACAAAACTATAACATTCTGTCACTGCTCGTAAGCAAGGCCGCGTGCGAAAGAGACAGATCGGTTTTCCGTGACGTGTATGTCCCATCTTGTCGTCTTCTTCTTCTTTCTTTCGTCATCTTGTCTCTCATCTTGTTCGCTTTTTACACTAGACAAGCCCAATATATGATGCCGATGTGTTTCCCAACTTTCGTTAATCATATCTATGAATGTTGGCTTTATGGCCATATAATTATCTCAAAGCATTACAAGTGGGTACACAATATTTCTAATGCAAGTATTTGGAATCTGTGGTGAACGGCAGCAACTCACAGGTGTTTTATTTAAGTCCGTAGGACTTCAGAGAGAATGTGATTAACTTCTGCAATTCGATTTAGCAGACGTGAATTATGTGTGTTTGTTTTTTTATTGGCATATTCTACAGCTATCAAATTGAGGAGATTTTTAAAGTAGAAATTGAGAGGGTATTGAGTTCAGCGTAGTTCAGGTTTACTTTGAAGTACATTGAAGGTTTGGTTGCAGAACCACGAGGAGTTCCGCGGGCTGGAGCGCGCCAAGGAGGCCATGGTGGACGTGGCGCAATACATCAACGAGGTGAAGCGTGACAGCGAGGTACTCACGCTGCTCGCCAAGGTGCAGGTGCGTACAAACAAACACGTGCAAATTCGTACATTCACACGCATTAGACTCGCACCTAATCAACATACCTTATTTATGATCGTATCAATTTCCCTGATAACTTTTGCTTTACTGTAATCCTATATAAAATACTCTTTGTCCCTACCAACCTTCAAGTACGTTTGTTCGCACTTAAATATAATTATATCTAAATACATACATACATAGTGACAACTTTCTTAAAAGTGAAAACTATTTCTTAGTAATTATTGCAGCGTAGTTGATAATTAACGATGCATACATAAATATCACAAATAAATAATAAGTATAGTATAATAAATAGTAGGAAACTACAAAATAATGAGAACAATTTCGAGGTATGAGATAGACAGAAAATGCAGTCATAATAAATTGTATATACGTATTGTTATATAAAGTCCGTGTTGTGTTGTGTTGTGTACCAGGAGAGCATAGTGGACTGGGAGTGCGGCGCGCTGGGCGCGGGCGGCGCCGACCTGGCCGCGTACGGGCGGCTGCTGCTGGACGGAGAGCTCAAGGTGAAGGCGCACGAGGACCAGAAGCTGCGCTCGCGGTACGTCTTCGTCTTCGACAAGCTCATGCTGCTCTGCAAGCCCGTCAAGGTCAGTCAAACATACGATATGCACGTTATTATAATTTGAAGTCTTCTACCACAAGTGAGACTTGTTTATTATCATTATTGTTGCGTGATATCATTATTGTCCGGCCAATATATGCCAATTTATTTATACAGGTCAGTGGCCGAATATGTTTGCTCCTAGGTTTTTTTAACTTATTATGTACAATACATTTTCGCCTATACATTCTAGAACAAATCAATACACTTGCTAATATATTATCATTCATAATACACTAAGTAGTTAACCCGATAATATTTCAAATTTAATCAAATAGTTAAACTCAAATTAACCATACCCTAATAAAAATCTCTGACTCATTTTGATAAATCTGAAACGTAGACTAATAAATAAAAAGTAACCAAGACCTCTGTGTTTCCATGATGACAAGAAGTAACAAGTGTGATCGGACAGGAGAACCAGTACTCGTACCGCGTGGGCATCCGGCTGGCGGAGTACCGCGTGGAGGAGGGGTTCGCGCGGCGCACGGTGCGCGGCGACGCGCGCTGGAACGCGCACTTCTACCTGGTGCGCCGCACCAAGGACGCCACCTTCACGCTATACGCGCGCACCGAGGAGTGCCGCCGCAAGTGGGTTAAAGCCATCAAAGATGCCATGTGAGTACCCTACCAAATTCAAAATCAGAATCATTTAATCATGTGGGTATTATTTCAATACACTTACGCACGTCATTTTTTTATTCTACCACCGTTACGGAAAGGTGCTTTTAAATCGAGAAGAAACGGCGAAAGAAACTCCTCAGCACATCTTTTGGACTAATAAATGCACTAATACACAAATAATAGCCTTTGCGAAGCTGGATACGGCATTTTATTTCCAGGCTTCCTTATCATTTATGTATTCCTCAATATTGTAGTAACCTCTATTTACTAGCTGTGCTTTCACGCGTGTCTTAAATTTTTCGATAAGTAATTCCCTAATCGATTTTGGAATTTTATTGTAAAAATGGACACCAAGTCCAATAGACAGTACTGTAACCAGTACAGTAGATGTCCTCACCTTACCCTACAGTAGCTTTAATAGTCGCGATAGGTGATCGTCAGTGGCGCTGAATAAATGTTTCCATAAGAAGGACATGGAAAAAGAAGTCGTCCTAGTTTCTTTTATTAGGTAGTTGTTGTTCAGTTATTTCAATGTATAATCTTTCGACTTGAGCTTTGACTACTCATTCTTCCACCAATGCCCATTGGACTGCGGTGTAATAAAAGCGCTTTGCCACACCGACATGAAGGAAGATCCGTCCCCAACAAGGAGCTATACTTTAAACTGCTGAATATAACTTGTGGACTATAAATTGATTAATGAATTCCTTTGCACTTTGTAGGGTACAGTGCTAGTGTTCAATATGCGGCGAGTGGACCCTGCTTCCAAATATGGCTCCGGGCCGTTAGGACGTGCGTAGGGACCTTAACAGATGAACAAATATATGTCGATGCGAACTGTTCTTTGGCCTGTTTATGACTCAAATCGTGTGGTTTTAAAATAAATTCCCGAGTAAAATCTCAATATTTAATTTAACTTTCTTTGTTTGATATTGTTTCTGCCTTCTTGTCCGGAGCTTCAATGTTGCATTTGGTATTGCTGATATCCTTCAACGATCGTGTCCACTTGCTCATCTGTCGACTATTAATTTATAAAACAAGTAGATTAACCACTGTATTTGCTTTGATATTTTAGGAAATATTCATAATTGACGTTATATTAATTACATTTAATCAAACAATATATGTAAAATGCACACATATCCATGCAGTTAGATGTGCCACACATAACGTTTCCGAGTACCAGTTTGTAAATTAGTATAGCTAGTAGGTAACAAGATAGTATAGTCAATATAATGTTGCCGACAGCGACAACCTGGAGCCGGCCGGGTGTCGCAGCACCAACCACAAGTTCGTGCTGCACACGTTCGAGAAGCCCGCCACGTGCCATCACTGCTCCAAGTTCCTCAAGGGGAGACTGTTCCAGGTACGCCTTCATATCAATACATGTATTTAACGATCGTCTACTGCAAGTGTACTTCAACCATGCCCTGTTCCCTATTTTCTGAGCCCACAAGGCATCCAATGCTATAGTTCATTTTTTTAGACTTGTCTTAAATAGTAAACAAACATGGCCGACTTGGAGTGTCATTTCAAAGTCAATGAGACAGTGACAATCTATAGGATTGGGAACTTTCGAAATAACTAGCTGTGGAAGCTAACGCAAATTTGTTGCATCGAATCATATCAACATCGATTATACTCAGCGAAATATTTTTCGAATTAAACA
>DWJN01005877.1:0-11110 GCA_018248895.1 Carystus phorcus
TCATACTCCTGGGCTGGTTATAGTATACTTTTCATCACGCTACAATCAATAGGAGCAGAGCAGTGAAGGGAAATGCTTACCACCACTTCCACGCGGACGGAGTTGCGGGCGGCCACTAGTTCTAAAATAAAATTATCTTCTGGTACTCCTTAATATATCGGCTATATGCCGGTGAAAGTCCTGTCAAAATCGATCCAGCCGTTCCATAGCCGGAACAAACAAATAGACGGACAAAAATTGAAAAAGTTGTTATTTTTCTATATGTACTGTGTATTCATACATATTCATTTAATAAAAAGCGAATGTTTTAATATTACAAATACACTATAATTTTATTTATTTGTATAGATTAGCAATGTATCGGATGTGCGTAGAAGATGTAGTATTACTGAAACAAAGCAAGCCGCTCTACTAGTATTATAATACAATTACAGTTCAATGCTTCGCTCTCAGTGGAATTACGTAAAATTATACAATTTAGAACTTTAATTGAATCGGGATATAAGGGATTATAGAAGACATTGCTTGACGTTTCCCCATATTTCTCGGTATAATATTATTACGAGTAGCGAACCACATCGAAATGCTTTTTTTTGTAAACCGATTAAATTTTTTTATTTTACATATTTGATTCACCTATTATTAACCAATTTCACAAAAGGAAGAGGTGCTCAATTCGTCTGTATTTTTCTAATGTGTTAGATGGCTTTTGACAAGTATATCGATTTTGATGTTTCTTTTTTCTTCGAAAAGCTTTTCGTGTGGTTTAATTAATCAGATAATTTAATTAATCTGAGCGACATCAGACGAGTCAGTTTTGAGTTATTCCTAATAATGTAAAAATGTATATTTACTTTAATTCGATATTGTTTTTCGACTACGATACGATACGTGTATCATATAAAGATGTTTTATTTCAGTATTGTCAATTAAAAAACGATTTTAATTTTACTATATTTGTACTACACTGTTTGTTATTCCGAGTACCTACATGTAAAACTGTATTAGCTACGATATTATATAATGTATAAAAGTAGAAAAAAATATGTATATACATAAATTTATATTTTCTTCAAAGTTTTATGATTACGTTCGAAGTCGTCTGTCTCTAACGGGTATCCGTACTTACATGATAATGATATAATAACATACGTACATTACATAAACAATGAGAATATTTAGACAGAGTCGTACATATAACGTGAAACATAAAAGGTTTCAGTTTTGTCAAGGTCAACGTCAGACGAAGGCAAAAGGTTCGGAGCCAAAGGAGAAAAATGTCAAAATTATGTAAATACTGTTTCGTGGCCCGAATAAACTGAAGCGGAAAATTCAGATTCGGATTTGATTTGATTTGATTTGATTTGAGATAGGTTTTATCTATCGAGCCATTAGGTATTACTATAGGATCAGCTACTAATTACTAGATCAGTAACTGATTTTATTAAGAACTAGCTGACCCCAGCAAACGTTGTTTTGCCATATAAATTATTATTTTAAAACAATTTTATGACAACCATAAAAATAGTTCTAGCGGGTTAACCTTAAAAGGTAGACATATCCTGTAGCGGACTTTTATTTAGAACTTTTAGAGGGGAACAATATTGTAATACAAAATTTTTGAGTAACTTTCACTGTTTACTCAGCGCATGCAACAAAAGCTAAAATTTTACAGACTTCGCAATATTCTTTATTGCTGCTCCTATCCTATTCCTCTTAGCGTAATGCTATATAACCTTCATCCATAAATGAACTATCTTACACTAAAAGAATTTTTCAAATCGGTCCAGTACTTCCTGAGATTAACCCGTTCAAACAATCAAACAAACAAACAAACTCTTCAGCTTTATATATTAGTATAAGATATGATACATCGTTCGTTTACAGTTAAATGTGACTAACATTTGATAGGTTGCAAGTCTGTTTGCTGTATGTCTTCCAAAGAAATTGGAAATAATTTTTCAGAAATAAAATACGAGTATGGTAAACTATGCCCTCACGTTTAGAAAATCTTTTCAATGGTACATTTTAAAATGCTAGTGATTAATATTTGCAATAAATATGAACCACAGCAAGATGTAATCAAACGTTATCAATGGCCGTCGAAATAATTTAAAAACGCACTTACTGAGCTTCAGTTTTACGTACGTAACGTAGTAATTCAGCTTCAGTTTCAAGATGGGCACAGCAATAGGTTTGACATATCCCGGACTACATTATTCTATTATGCGTATAGTTGAAAATGTAGTCAGTATTGTAATAACGTTTCCATTACATATTTAAATTTATATTTCCCATCCATAAATATTGATTTGGGAATAAACTTAATTACAAAATAAGTTTTAACTAGAAAGCGTTATCAAGGAATTCTTCGAATTCATTAAATTTATGCAAAGTTCTATTTGAATATTCTGGATCTCTTTAGACTTGTAGGTACAATTTACATTTTTAAAGTTACCAAGTATTTCTTTAATGCACAGTTTGCTCAGACAGTATCAGGGTGGAATAAAATAACAAAAATCTTAAATATTAACTGCAACTGTTCCCGGCCACATTTTCATGCCGGAAATAAGGCAACTTAAAAGAAAAAATATATATTATCTTATTTATTCCACGTCAAATCAAATATGAAATTATATTTATATCGAAAATATAATTCCTGCTTATTCTACATCCCTGGGATAATTAAAAAATAAATGCTGATAAAGTTTTTAGTGATTACGATGAACTTAGAATAAGAGAATAAGAAACTTTTATTTAGTCCATAGTACCTCTACAAAAGTGTTTAGTTGGATTATAATTATGAGTTATAAAAATCCTTTAATCCTTCAATTTACTTTAATATTAAGTTTTAGTTACGAAGTTAAAGAGATAAAGTAACCGATTTATATATCTTCTTGTCGCAAATCCAACCTTTAACGCTTCTCTTTATTAAACCTGTGTTCAAAATTTGAGCTTTACGGGTTTGGCATTGATGAGTCAAAGAAATGTCTTGTCTCACTGAACGAGTCAGTTAGTGGTATGCTAGACAACGACTCTCTCAATTACATACATAATATTCAGCAACCCGAATATTTTTTTGGAAATGTAATTTATGTACGTATGTATATTTGCACAACTTTTCCAAATCACTGTGATGTTCAATATGTTTGGTGGCACTTATCTAAATTATTAATAAACTCTTACATTATTTTCTAAAGCGACGTCACTACAACTAACCGTATGGAAGGCAAGCCATGAAAAGTGCAACTTTTAACCTTGAAAAACAGAAGTACAAACTTAAAGAAGAAATGATAAATTTAGTTATACTATAGCTTTTGTACCAGTATAAAAGCATAATATCTCGAGTGGCTAAACAACATAATTATAGAAGCTCCTCGCAACATTGAGATGGAAATCTGAAAGAGCGCCCTCGTAGCGGAACTGTATCTGTGGAATCCCGAAGCTACATTTTGAATGCCCGGCGTACATTTACTAGAGCCCGCTTTGATTCGGGATTTAAAAAGTTCATAAAGCCTTATGAAAATGAATAACTTGGTTAAATTTGAGTTTGTGTTTGGCCCAAAAAGAATTACCTGGAGTAATTTATTTTTCCTTAAAGTATATTACTATGCATAAAGATTTCTAAAGCGTAGTGCTGTTATGTTTCCGTATTTTAAGCACACGTGAATCCATAAAAACATAAGTTGTGAATACATAAATTAAACCAACATAGGTGCTACATTTAATGCTTCTCCGTAAAATTTAAATGCAAAAATTAATTTTTACGTACTCGTATTCCAAAGCAACCATTACTGAATTGGTCTTTAAAAATGCTTTCGCTAAACTTATTATATGTAATTATATGGATTGATATCTTTTTAAGTATCTCATTTTGATTTGAGCTGTTAATTGTGTGTATTTATTTTTATTCATATTTAATCATCTTTACATATGAAACGAGCATATTGTGGTAAATACACATGAAACAAATCAGTAGGGTTGTATATAACTTTTTTATCTAAGAGTTCATATTGTTCTCGAATAAAACTCCGCCAGTTGTTAGCGCATGTCTTAAGACTGTACATGTCAATATCCCTCTCGTAAAGTAACACCAACTCAAACCCAGCCCAAGAACAATACAAGTATATGTATGGTAATGATTGAACGCCATAACATTCAGTCACCTTTAGATCTTTAGCTGAAAACATGTAACGTTCTTTACGGGTAAAAAATGTTGTGGTGATAAAAAGAGGCTCTCAATATTTTACATCAGTACGGCTCAACGGAGTCATAGTTCACGCAGCGCATCTGCTCGTAACGTTTTGCCGGGCAATAAGTCCGGGCTAATTGTCGGGGAGGATAATTTGGTGTCGGTTTACTGTCCTGGCGCGCTGCTGCCGACCGCCGCACATGCTGCTAATTACTCAGTCACGCCTCTTCTGAAAAACATACTCCATCTTACTTATCTCCATTACTTTATGATTAACGAGTATTAATATCATATTGAGAATGCTTTTTTTTGCTAGATTCAAGCGAAGGTTTTTGATACTTATTAACCAATATCAAGTATAATGTACTCGTACTTTACATTTTTTCTTTGAAATTAAAGATCAAAGTGATATAAAATTATAACTTACGAACTGTCACTTACGTCTTGAAATTATAGTTTCTGAATATCGTTATATCTTCTCAGAGTCTAATGTATTAAACACCTTTACTGTACTTCTAGTTAGACTTTTTCAATAGCATCATCGAGTGAAATTGTTTTGTTGACCTCGATAATTAAATTTGTTAGTCCCATACACCTTCACCAAGCAGCACCATAGCACAGCATCAAGGAATTCGTAATACGTTCTACCCCCTTAACTTGGCTCGTGGATAGTCCAATATCGATAGAATCTGATCTTTGCCAACTTTTAAATATTCGTCTATATTTAAATAGGCAAACACAATATATGTAAATGTAGATCAAAACCATTTTCTTCTGTGTTTCTCAATTGATTTTCATTATTTTTATATTATTTGGTGGTTATTAACTAAATAAAATATTATTCTTATTTTAACTAGATTGGTACTGAACTTGCACCTACATAAAAAAAATATTGTAACCGACGTATATTAGTACTTGACATAACATTATAAAAATGAGTTCAAAATTTCAAATTCATGTTTTCTTGAAAGTTTCATTAAAGATTAAGGTCCAAGGGCCGAACGCTGGAAAAACGCTCGTTATAACAAGTGATACACTTACACACATGATGTGTACTGGGTGGTTTAGATCACTACGTAGATGTATTAAATAGAAGGTCAATCGCTAGCGTGTAAAAGTCGAACAGTCGTAACTTTTGTATTACATAATAAAAGAACGTGACAAATGTATGTTCTGACCCCGAAGAATTTCGCAAACATCGGTTATTAGAAAATAACAACATGGAATCGTATTAGCTCAGTCAAAGGAACGCCGTCAAAGGAAAATAAGAATGCCTTCTGTCGACATCAGCTTCCAATTAGACTTTGTTTCATCGCAACATAGCAACACCTCAAAACATCTTACAGATATCTACCCAGTGTTGAATGTGAATGTGGACTAGTACTTTTATCACTTCTATATTAATAATGTTATGTCTATGTTAACTGATTATGACTGATGATGTTAGTAATAATTGAATAAGTATATAATACTTTTTTAGAGAAATAAAAAATACTATAAAACATTCATTCAACATTATCTGTACGTAGGTGTACATACATATGTGATGTTTCAGTTGTTTATGTCTAGTGCGTCGGCGCAGTTTTTTTTTAATGTAAGTATGGCTGGCCAGTAAACTAGTAGCTAAAAATATCGCACAAAACAAGAAAGTATTCCCGGGATAATTGCATTTCAGAGTAAAGTGACGCTTAAAGACGTAAGAACAGCCGGTGTTTCAGTGAAGCCACTTGTAAGGCCCTCTTAGTCCATGTTCTAGGTTCCTAACTGCTTTTCTCAACGCTCTCCTGTAAAAAGGTAATGGACAAGTAATTTATTTCGCTTCATTACAGTAAAAAGCTTAAATTGCAGTATTTCAAACCAGGCACGCTTCAAGTGTGGGTAGTAGCAGCGTGTTTAATGTTTTTTAACTATCGATGAAAAAATAGGGGTGCAGTAATGAATGAAAGTATAGCGGATATTACGCTACTGTATGTGAATGGCATCTTAGCTCCTATATGAAGGAAGGTTTGTAATCATTAATTTTTGTTTGAAACTTGATTTAGTGAGTTCTAAACTTGTTTTGTTATGACTATTATAAAGTGTAAGGTATTTTTCCGTGAATAATTCACCAATACCGAACTGAAACTACGAAGAATTCTATGGATAAAATTTTTCTTTTATGCACTGAGAAGCAATTAGAAAGGATTTTTTTTTATTTTTTGAGGGGTCCAAATAGGAGTTATAAATACTATAGTTACAAACTATAATACGAAAAGAAACACGTATGCATTATGCCACTATAAGGATAATTTGATACGTATTCAAACGGTGAATTAAGTGTATATTAAGATTTGGAGTTACTTAGGAAAGTACATCTAGAAATAAAATAAAAAATCTATAGCCAAAACAAGGAATTCTTTTCATTATTTTAAAATTTAGTCAGAATTTATTTAATAGTTAACAATGCTTGTATTACCATTTCACTGGACTCCAAACTAATTTTTATCTTATATAATAAAAATGAAATGACTGATTTGGCTAATTTTGGAATAGTTCAGTAGATAATAAGCTTTTTAAATTTACAATGAAAATAACCTGACCTTATGTCGTAAAATTCAAGCCAATGTGCGAGCAGCGAGTCACGTGTTTATCGCACTCATGAGCATCGATACGTAGAAAATGATAAACACCGTTCAACCGATCACCATGAAATTTTTTTTGTACAATATATTTTTGCGTATTTTTTCTGCTAATTTTAAATTATTTAACTTTGTCACATTACTTAATTTTGAGGCGGTGTGTTCGCAGGCTCAGCTAGTATTAGAGTAAAATAGTAAAATCTGTATTCCACTTTAATTTAAAAGGAAAATTATATTTTCATAACACGGAGTCTTAGTCCATATGAGTACTATTTAGACTTAGCTGCTTTTTTATTATATAAGTATTTTTTGAATTGACTGAGAACTTTGCTATTACTTACGCCATCTATCGAGTATGTTTATAAATACAACTGCGTTTTAGTTACAAATAGGATCGCAGGCTTGAAAGTGTCGCTTTGTCTACACATTATTTTATTACTTTTGGGTTATACATGTTTTTCATTGACAATTTATTGTGCTCCACAAATTTATTTATTAGTAACACAGTGATGACATCGCATCACATATTTCGCATTTGGTATATTGTTACCTGTCTAGGGAAATACCGTGAATATTATCAAAATTAATTTAATTAATTGAAACCTATAAGCAAATTTGAGCTTACCGTGAATTTATGATATAGAACATTGAATCATGTCTCAAATTAAATTGGTGTCACGTCGTATCTCAAATAATTTGAACTTGATATTTTTAAAGTAAGTAAGTGTAGAACGTAAAAACTTTCGTAGTTTTCTACGATTTGTAAAATTGTGAAAAACTACAATGACGCCTTCTTAACTTTATAGATATAGGCAAAAGGATAGAAAAAAGTATATTCTTCTATAAAATATAGATATCCAATTGAAGAAAAAACATCTCAGGTCGTTCATTGATTTTGATTTTTAAATTTCACGTATACTTTTGTTTACGTGGCCGGTCGAATTCGCTTGATAAAAAATGTTACTTGTTAAACACGCTAATTAATTAATAAATAGGAAATGATAAAAATATTCTCTCAATGTACTTCTTGTGGTTATTTTTAATACTTACCGAATTTATTACTTTGACCGTAATATATGTACTATGTATATACACCCAGCTTAAATGGAATACATTGATTATTCGCTTCAGTTAACCTATTAATTGGTAGTCTGTAGTCATGGTCGCTATTTAATTAATAATTTAGTTCAGTTGGCATAATCTGATTACAATAGATTAAACTGAATCAGAAAAAGGCATGTCTGAATTGAGGTTCAAACAAAATTCCTATTTGGAATACTTTTGAAGAACTTCATTATGTTAAATGGGTGGTTTGTATGCTCTGTGTCTTTTATGTACTTATTGAATACTGATTGAAAATCTGATTCTGTACAATACAATTTTGGTATAAGTATAATGCGATGTAAAGCTTGTCCTTGTTAAAGTATGTATCCAAAACGAATATGTATAATAAACTGCCTATTGACTGCAGTGGACATTGTAAGGATTTCACCCGTAACATAACATAAAAACTACAGCATCGGTAAACTTAACCCATATGAAAAGCAATAGGCATGAATAGCATTACAATACATTTTATTCGTATTATTTCATTATTCGCTGATGTCAGATTGTTTTACTGTTCGTTAGGATTACTCTGGAGGTATCACGCTGAACTTTATTAGTCTACCTGAAGTAACATAAAACATTTTATGATCGTTGTTAAGTATTAAAATTCTGTACGTCATTTTGGATATTAAGTATATCAGCCCTCTACTCCAGATGTGTGTCAAATTATATTCATATTTATTAAGTTATATTTTCGAAACATGTTAAAAGTAAACTCAAAGTACTTTAAATATTTTTATAACGGCGTGGTTAGATATTGTTATGATAAGGTGTAATATTTGTATGACTCGAGTATCGTTGTCAAAAAGAAACAAGAACGAAAGTCGACAATGGCATACAAAAAAAGAGGAAACCGTCTACAGTTGTAATGAGAGCATCCCATCAATGTGCCATTGACGTCACAGGAACACATTTTTTTACCCTTACTTACAGCTTTACTATTCTATTCAACACCAAGAGAAAAAACGAAACCGAATTGCACGTAAGTAACTCTATTAAAAATGGCCTTTGACTAGCATTCATTATCCCCCTGTCTAGTTTTATATTCTTTTGTGTGCGACAGTCGTTGCATGGATGCATGAATAAATTGTTTTTCAACGTGATTTTTAAGAGTTGTGCATTCTGAACTAACTGGTAGGTCAAGATCCCTTTCTCATAGAAAACGGCTTTGTACGATAGTAAAAGACGTCCACTATTAAAGGGAGCGGATCGGGTCGGCGCAGAGCTTATAGCCAGCGATATTCTCTAAGCCAGAGCTTCTTAAACTTTTGATTAGGTCCACACAAAGAGTCTTTTAAATGCATAAAATGTTTAATAAGTATCAAATAGTTTGTTATAACTCAAATGTCGTTTCAGTAAAACGTTAAGTTGAAGCTAAAAAAATGTTATTAGTTGGTAATTTTTCTTGCTGAAGAATTTCCTTAATTATGACCTTGACCTTAAAGTCAACAGTCAACACATAAAACATTTTAGTGTGTGTAGAATATAATTTGTTTGAGCCCAATGTAAGTATAAGAATCTTTAGTGTAACGACACTAAAAGCAATCAGTGGTACTGGCAATCTTTCGCCACCTCTGGCCAGCAAGCCACTAGAGCGGAGGTTTCTAAAGTTTTAAAGCCATAGAACACTTCCTTAAATTGAATTAAGTTTAATTTTAATATAAAAAAGACGATGTTATATTGTAACTATACACTTGGTAATTATATGATTGTGAAGTTCAATTTTATATCAACAAGAGAAGAACGTACAGTACCTACGAAGATTTGAGACGGCATGGTATTTCAAATTTTATTAGTCGGATTGCCCTGGCGTCTTTTCCCGCAACCTTTGATATCTACGGAACCAACTTTGGGAAAGCATTCACTAGCTAGAGAGCATCGAGCGCGGGAATCAATCACCGACGTCATAGCCGTCGGCCTCGCCTTTTAGTTTGCGTGTGCGCGTGAGTGATCCCGATTGTAATGCGTGCCTGTCATTGCCCCAGTGCCGTCATCGCCCCTCGCATCTTTAAACAATGGACGGAACCTGGCCAACTTCAGCCCGTTTACTTATCTTAACGATTTGTTGAACTGCTAGAGCAGTCAAGCGTGAGCTTTATATAAATATGTTTTGATATTATATTTATCGTAGATGGTCTAGTCCGATAATATAAATAACGGTGAAACAATTTGTACATCACGAACAAATCTCTCCGTGAATGGACATTATTAATCTAACCTAACCTAGGACAACATTTTTATAGTGATTGTGTATTGAAATTATTAGTAATAAAGTCTTTATCGTAAGCTATCCGATCGAAATACTTAAATTCGATATCACAGCGCATACAGCTGATTTTTTTAAGTTACGTGCGCATTGTAAATTAAAATAGTAATAACCTGCTGTAGGGAAAGTATTTTGCAAACGCTTCAAAGGATCTGTGTAACTATCTACAATAAACTCCATCAATGTACACCTTGACCTACATGCTGGTCTATGGCTTTCTACCCAGTTATTCTGTAATTTAAGTGGAGAGCTGCTTTCTTTATAAACAAAGAAGCTAGGGTACTACGACTTATGTTAAATGATCCATGAAATATTGGTCTGCATTGCACAGTGATGAGTCATTTACTCTGGCTACTTAACGTTATGTAATATTTACATTAGTCAGATACTACTGGATTTACATCTATAAAAAGTTATAAGAGTAACGTAACGAAGCCTAATGACAGATATAATCAAACACTATTTTATTACTATAAACTGAATGCTAATGCGTTCAGTTTGAATTTGAACCTTATATCAATGATATTTTAAGAGCTACTATGTTTCTGGAACGCTGACGTTGGAATAGCGTGCGACCAAAGTGTTGGGTGTGTTGATTGCATCGAAATTCGACAATATGAAAGAAAATTTAAGTGGTCAAGTCAATCAAATTGACGAAGTTGTCTGTACAAAAGGTTGTCGGTGTCGAATGTTTTTATTTGTTGTGCATATTGGAATTGACGCGTCTTGACGATAATAGATTAGTGAGGTACCTAAATGTATTAATAATTCATTGTTACATAAAAATCAATAATTCATTCAAACCCCTATAATAAGATTCCCCG
Organism: Carystus phorcus; assembly: GCA_018248895.1. Lineage (NCBI taxonomy): Eukaryota > Metazoa > Arthropoda > Insecta > Lepidoptera > Hesperiidae > Carystus > Carystus phorcus. Next base: position 11,008 of record DWJN01005877.1, read on the forward strand.
CATTGATATGGGCATAAAACGTTAGAAACAACAAAGAGAAAAAATATCTATCAATGACTTACATGACAACGTCAGCCGGGATTCCTGGAAACTGGGAACTCTT
>DWJN01005878.1:0-11110 GCA_018248895.1 Carystus phorcus
CAGAAATTATTCGCTAATCAACGTTTCAGAAATTCGAATTGACTTCATAGAACTTTCACGTTAATATGCGTGTTGTACGAAAAAAAATTGACAAGCCTTTCAGAAACTGGCGGTGAGTGAGGGTAATGTTAAACTAGAGTTGGAAGTTGAAGATAATGAAATTGAATTGGATGATCATTTTCCCGACGAACAATATAGTGACACTGCATTGGAGATGTAAAAATGTGCCGAACCCACAACAAAGAATCCAGTCACTCATTTGAATGTTGCTAAAATTGTAATAAAATTGTAATAAAACATGTAAAAAAAATAATCAACGTAAAATAGGCGGTCAACAGAATTCTGAACACATTCTGATGAAAGGCCTTATGCTTGTCAGTCCTGTGACAAGCGATATAAAGATACTGGTGGTTTAAAGACATATTGAGAATAATCATAACCAGGATCGAAAACGTGAAGTTATTTGCGAATATTGTGGCAAAGCTTTTTATTCATATGCCGAAGTTAAAATACACAAGCGTATACATACTGGAGAAACACCTTATGCAAGTTCCCTTTGTCCATCAAAATTCACTCAAGTTGGCGCTCTATTAAGACACCAATTACGACACACTGGCGAAAAAGCCCACAGTTGTTCAAAGTGTAATAAATTTTTTTTAACCAAAGTTGAATTGAGAAAGCATCAAATTGTCCACAGTAGCGAAAAAAAAATATTTAGTGTTATATGTCCACTTTAAACATGCAAATAATTTGAGAAAGCACATTTTACAACACACTTCAACTAATAATTTCATTTGTGACTATTGTGATAGATAATTACTATAAGGAAATTTGAGAAATCATATAAATCGTATACACTCTGGTAAATCTGGCACTTGTCTTCAATGTTTAAAACATGTACCCAACCTCGAAGTTCACATGTGGAAGCATACAGGCAAGAGACCTCTTAAATGTGATTTGTGTTCTAGTAGTTTCTTTGTGAAGAAGGCTTTAAGTCGACACATAAACTTTAAACACATACATAATGATAAATTCAAATTCATTGTGGACGGTTGCACGAGCACTTTTCCTTCACATCCAATGCTAGAATATCATGTGGCTAAATTACATGGTTCCAGTATACCTTTCCCTTACAACACATGTTCTAAAAGATTTTATAGAAAAAGTGATCTTTACTAGACATAAGTTACACTATCATAGATAAGGTCATGTTTCCATTTGATACATTTGACCTTAAAACAAAAAGTTTATATTTTGATTCTGCATTCTAGGGACTAAAAATCATTGAATTGGGGTTTATGACGCCTAGCTATCTAAGTGGTAGGTGGTGGTAGCTAGCTAGGTGGTAGATGCAAAACATTAGACTTTCATTAGTGTATTTATAAAATACCTACATAAAATAAATGATTTCAGTTTTGAGTTTGAATTGATATTTGACCTCGAAAACTAGTGATACTATCGATAGTAACAATAGTTTTACATTGGACAGTAATTATAAAGTGATATGTTAACTATAAATTGATCATTTTGCATTATATAGTTAACTAAAATTAATAACTATTGAGTGTCAATTGTATGGACCACTATTGCAGTCAATCCTACGTAGTAGCAATACTATCAATAGTATGATTCGTTTTCGAGGTCTGGATAACAATCGTTGATTGGGGATATTACACACTATTATTAAACTAAGTTATTGATTTATCTATAACAACAGAGTAAAATAAAACTATTTGTGGATGATCTGGTATTTCATTTAACTAATGTAATAATTACATAATACATCTGTTGTCAACACAATATATCCTGCATTTGTATAAAATAATTTTATAACATTTAAACACATTGAATACTAACAATTCCATTATTTACATTATACTCATAAAATATATGTAATTATGTAAATAAATAAAAATAATAAATTGCACATGTTACAATCAAACTTTGATCCAGTCAAAAATTGGCATACCTATATATTGATTGTGATACATAAACATTTAATAAAACTAAATAAAAATAAAATTCATGGTAATGACAATGTTGCTAAACTTTATAAATTATGCAATCAGTCAACAATTATACCTAGTCATTCGACACAGCCTGCTGCGAACAGTGCGCGCTTTGGAAATTGCCATGTGATACACCTATGTTCATTAAATACATTTGAAATTAATTTAAGGGTACAATTTAATAGTAGTGTTAGTTTATATAAAAAAAAACAATTCAATTTTATGACACTTATGTTTGAATCTCAGTCCCAAAAATTGTTTCTTGTGCATTCAAAAAACTACCATAATCCTTTGACCAGTATTGGTATCCAGGGTGTAAATACAGTGGGATAAAAATATATTTTTGCACAAATGTTGGACACCATTTTTACACGAAACAACCTATGCACACACAAGGTACCAACAGTAGATTAGCGATTCAATGAAAATAAGTGATCGACAGTAAGCAATAACTCAACTCATTATACCTTGCAAGGATCAAGTCCTCCAAAGACGAGATACTTTTCACTGCCATAGTCCCAGCGATAGAAAAAACAGAAATCAGACTGGACTCCGTTGTACAAAAATTCTATCATCTGTGGAGGCGATTAATGCTCTGAAACGCTTATGAAACGTGGAAAAAAAATTAATAAATAAAACCAATTTTATTAATTACATCAGTGGGTTAGTAAATTTAACTGTCGCATGACCTGACTATTAGTAAGAATTTGTCGAAATTAATCAACAATTTTGTACAATTCCACGTTTTATTTACGTTCACTAGGTACACGCACAAAGTTAGAAGCATTCGTCGTTAGGCCGTCCTCCCACACTAAGCTCTGCTACTTATTACCCGGTGTTCCTCTTACGTCCAAATTATATACATCTACATCTAACTAAGTTAGCACTAACGACTAACTCGAAATAAAGTAATGTTGCAAATTAGCACCAGAGAAATTTAGGACACAGCGATTGTACATTTTAACTAGTGATGCGTGTGCCGTGAACACGCTAAATGGTCAACGATTCTAACTCGAATCACCCCTTTCGCTCTTTGTACACGGGTCACTATTGTATTGTCATAATTTTGAACAACCACTATTTCTGCTATAGAACACTTTATTTAGCGCAGAGTTGTTATCTTTAAGCTATAATGCTGTCTGTAGTTTTGATACCTACTAAATTATAAAAAAGCATTGATGAATTTCTCATTTTAAATAGTCTAATAATTTGCAGGATAATATTGAAAACGTTGCTTTTAGACGTTACATTAAAGTTAATACCAGTAAGTTAACTTAATTATAGGTAAAGGACTGCATAAATTATTTACGAAATTTAATTGATTACTCTGTGCCATATGTCCGTAAAATTAAATTTTTCTACGTCGATTTGTCAAAAAGTTGAACTACTTTCATCGTTATTAAGTTAATAAGAAATAAAGTTTATAAATGACTTCAATGTAGTTCTCAAAGTGGCTGTACTGCAGAAATATCTATGGTACGTTTCTCATTAAATATACAATCCAACCAATTAACAATAAATAGCCAATACGCAGCACCCGTGAACAAAAGCGAAGACTAAGGAATTTCAATTGAACAGAACAACATACTAACCTCAGGGCCATATTAGGAGACGCTTGTTTTACACTTAACTAAGTTACTCCCGACAGACAATATGAAACATCAATATTTTGTACTTTAATGCATCGGTAATTGACAAATGTAGATTTAAAAGGCTAACGTGCGATATTATAAGGAAGTCAGAACCAGATCAAGTGGCATAAAGTCATCCAAATGACTTTTGAAATTAAAAAGGGGCCTATTAATATGTAGACACGAATTATACTATTACACCGTACCATTTATAAGATGTATTTCGGATTAGAATAACATAGGATAAAACCATTGATCGCAGGATTTGTTGAAGCAATAGCATGGTTTGAATTTCGAAGCGTTTGTAAAAAATGCAACTTCTAATAAAATTATTTGAATGATTGATAAATGACTTTGTTCAAAATGACACTTGACTGGTTCTAACATCGTCATTTATAATTTAGTGAAAGATGAATGAATTAGGTTATCCCGCCATAGCCACACCGGGGTCACAAAACGAAAAATAAAATATACTGTATTTTATATGAATAACAAAATTAAGCTATTTAAAAGCTAGGTCAGTATTGTGATCTTGGCGTGGCTACGCATGGTCCCCGAGAAATATATATTTACAAGTGCTTACAGACTATTCAAATTGTCGAATCTACTGATTCGATTCCTCATAATTATACATATCGTTATAAATGATAATAATGCTGAACGTTTTAATTGTAACGGGTATTCGTCATATTTGTATTTCATACCGCTATTTCGATCCAGTTATATAGGTTACAGTTACATTTTAAGAGATGGGTTTAAATTACCTCAAGCGTAGAACCCAGTGGTTAATCTATTTCAGATAAAGACGTCATTAGTGGCGTAAGACAGTGCCTTAGAACGTGAAACGGACTAGACGTAAAATTAATAGGTTAATATGTTATTAGTGTATGTCAAGTGTCATATGTCAAAAGTTTCCCGCCACGACCGCTGTCATACCGTGACCATGATCCATGTAACTGATTCCGAATATCTTTATGAAACACAAATGTAGTGAGTACCCGCTACGATTATAATGTTGAGTGTCCGCGATGAAAAAAGTTTAAAATCAGATAATAGTGGCGATTCGATTCTTCGTTTAATGAATAGATAACACTGACATTTCGTTTTGTGATAAAATTTCATATAATTTACATTCCTACGTTAGATGCATACAAATCGCCGGAAACGAAATGCTAAGTAAAGGAAGAAGCCCTTAAGTCTATGAAGGCATTACACAACAATGAGCTCTAATAACATTAAATTAAGGACAGGTTTTTACAGCGCTGAATTTATAGGTTATCTCCGTTTTCGTAACATTACCGCAACCTAACCGAATTTTTCATACAGTTAGTTAACGGAGACATCTAGCGGTCGGTTTTAATAACATATCTATCCCTGACTTTAACAGTTCAGTTTCCTTTTATATAAATATATCTACTTGTCTATGTTAAATGAATGTAACATTATAAGAATTATATGACAATTTGAAATACTATTTTTTGGTTATTAAAATGAAAAAAAAAGCAATTGCAGCTATAAACACATTTTGTATCGTTAAGGATAGATAACTTATTGAAACTGGCCAGAGATTTATGTCGGTTAGATAGACCAATACATATTAACAATAACAAAACGATAACAAAAGCGATAATTCATAAAATCTGTATTACAAAAATTACTGATACTGCAAATACTTAAACTTGATGACTATAATTCATCAACTGTTTAGTCATTCTGTCTGTGTAGCACTCGCGAAAGCAACCGGACGGATTTTAATACAACTTGACACAAATATTATTATAACAGCGTAATATGTATAATAAACTACATACGTTGGATGTTGAAAAGTTCAATTATTACCATCAAAATTATTATAAGGTAAAAAAATGTATTAAATATATTAAAATGTGTAGATGCTTGGTTAAAGATTTCGTGAGTAATTAAATATAACATTTAAAATTCGTAAATTAAAACGTTGCAAAGCAGTTAATTTTTTATATTACTAGTGCCTGATGAAAATGAGTGAGCAATGTTTCCTATTCACAACAATAACAAATTTTCGATACTAAATTAATAGCTCGGGTTTTCATACTTCGTAATAATTCTACGTTTAAAACATGGAAGGCATTAGGTGCAGTGGTAACTTGAAAATGGTCATATATAGTTTCAAATCAAGTAAATATCTATTAAAAATGCAACAACATTCATTCTAACCAATCATAAAATAATAAAAGCTCATCCAATTAATATAATTCTGTATATAATAATTTATGTACATACAATACACTTATAACTAACATACATACGTCACATTTATTCATTAACCATCAAAATTATTAATTATAATAAATTAAAAGAGGTAAAAATTGCTAACGTAAAAATCATCCCATGTTGAACTTTTATCATTGCGGTCTTTAAAAATGTTAACCGTAAAGGGTACTGACGATTTTCTTATTTATATTCAGACCCATTTACACGGATCATGGTCATGTGAAAAACAAAAATTGTGGGTACCCGCTACAGTTAACAAAACCTGCCCTTAAGCTTAGCTTCTGGATTCGCCCGATTTTAGGAACGCCTACATTCTTAACATAAGTCATGGGTTAAATAAATAAATAAAAAGTTAAATAAAAGTTAAGATAGGTTCTAGAGGTGAGGATAACTCGATAGTGTTAACGTGACGAATATGTCAAAGACAATGGAATATTCTGAAGTATCAAGTGTTAGGATAGTAAAGTAAATATAAATTCATTTTACATACATACAAGTCAACAATAAATAAAACATTAAGTGAAGCTTGATGTTCTATCGGAACATCATCTCAATACGCTATCTACCATCTAGACATCTGTATACAGAAAACTGTATCAATTAAATTTATTATACAATAATTTGTTCTATACAAGTAGCTATTATATAGTAATATAGCATCGTTCTATACATTCCCAGTTGGGATGGTCTTCACTTGAAAGTGGGATGAGTCAATAAAAACACCATAGATAATAGTTTTATCTATGCCCTTTGTCATAATATATATGACATAAATGAATATAATACACATGTATGCCGCATTTCATTTATGAGGCGGAAATATCTATGGATTTATAAGTCGAACCGGAGCAATTTCTGTTACAGATGACTTAGAATTTTTATTATTTACAGATCTCAAAATGCTCTAACCCTTGTAAGATTATTCAGATATTTTACTCGAGTTTTTTAAAGAGAGAATTAGAAAGATATATATGTCAATTATTACCTTTTATACTCCATCCCTCTTCCAAGTATTCAAGTAAATTTCAATAACCGTCTGCTCTGAAAACAATATACTGGATATAATTCCAGTTTAATTTTATTACATTCAATCTATTTGCCTTCAAATGGCAAAAATTCGCAGAGCTCACAGAATGAGTAAGTCAATGAGCACCATATACTTCGAAACAGTAAAAAAACGGTATTTGTGTACAAATTTCCTACAGCGGTGCTAGGTATATATTTTATCAGCATGTACACAGCTATTGTCTGTGCTTTGTGATACGTAACTACATACAATGATGTACTTTACATTCGTGAAATATTTTAAATGAATTGTGTGCACATTTTACTATGGATTGTGGGTTATGGTTATTTTACTATACAACTAGGTCGAAATATTAATTTACTAAAACATAATGACCACCCATGTCATAGTAAAATGTGAATGTTACTTACAAGATTTGATTGAATTATCTCTTGGTGACTTATACTTGATAAGATTAGTAGTTAACTTTTGTAAAGGTTCAATTGATCTATTTTTATTCAACATAGTTTATAATAATTTCGAAGCGGAAAATCAACGTCGCCGCGCCTTTTTCAAGTCAATATTTCATCTATTACCAAGTGGTAACATTGTGCCGTCATACAAGACTGCCATTCACCTGAAATTGTTTTACATGTAATTATAATTTATATGCTAATAAATAATTGTTAATATAAAACTAGTTGACCCAGTAGACGTTGTTCTGCAACATGTATAACCTAACAGATCCGGCTACGCGCTGCTGTGACTAAGGTTTACATACTCAATTTTGCCAATTTATTACCTTACACCACCATCTGTTAGAACCTTATGGAACTAATTCTTCGTGAGATATTAAACAAATAATTTGCAATAAAATAATATTGCGACTATAAATATAATTTTAAATTTGATCAAACTGGACATGGTGTACAAAATTTTACTAAAATCGGTTAAGTAGTTAAGGAGTCCATAGCGGACAAAAATCGAGACACGTACTTATATATTAAGATTACCTCAATTGATAGCCTGTTCGGTCATCTGCAAGCAAAGCGCGTCGAGACTGGAGTAGTCGTCGGCGGAGGGCGGCGGCGGGGGCCGGAGCAGCGCGGGCGGGAACGGCGGGTACGAGTTGGACTTGCCGCGGGGCGGCGGCGGCGCCCACGAGCGGCGCGGCACCCGCGGCCCGCACGGGATCCGCCATCTTCACAATTTGGATCACGATTAAACCTTCGTTAAGACAACTCATCAATTGAAGACATGAGTGGATGAAGGTGATATGTAGCATTTTTGGATTTTCGCTGTTTTATGCATGAACGATGGTGTTTTTTTTTCTATAATATCGCTCCTATTTTTAAAATACTAAACAGTTTTTATTGGATCGAAACACTTAAGGCGTTTTGAAATATCTTAAAATGTTTATACTAAACTTTGAAATCGATTTTCTCGACATTAGAATTTTGTGACATATCACCTTCATCCACTCATGTCTTCAATTTCAAAAACAGTTATCACGGATTACACTATACTTGTATATCTTTAGTGTGAATTATTCTTCTGTCCGTGTGTTAGATTCCCTAATATGGATTGATTGTGTTTCTATTAATGAAATATTTTTCTTATTACCGGATTATCGTTTATAACCTTAGGTTAAACATAGTGAGCCTTATTACAAAACGTGGACTAGCAAAGTACCGGTTTAAACTTCTATTAGACCAAGTATAATAAACCTTGGCTTAAAGTATAGTATGAAAGATAAACCTATACTTGATAATCGTGGTTTAGACCTTATTTGTAATAAAGGCGATTATCTTTAATTTGTTGTACCCATAATTGCTCCATCAATCCACAGTAGACTTCTTCAGTGCTGAGGAAAGAACTGTGCTCAGTAGTGGGCTTTAATAGGTTGAAGGCAATTGCTTGTTATATGGGATCTTCCTGCCCACCCATTTCTTCTTTGCCAAATTCTTTCGTCCATTAATAGAAGGGGTTGTTACATTCCACACGTCCCTCTACATATTGCCACTAAGCATTTCAATATACGATGGGTATGGATATGAAAATAATATAAGTAGTTGTAATACCTAGGTTTAGGTCCGCGGCGATGCAACGGCATGTCACTGACGTGGTGAAAGAACTGCCGCGGGGGTAGTCTGTGCCGCAGCCCCCGCAGGGCTTCGATCAGCTCCGGCCGCCTGAACGACTCGTGGTGGAGCGCCTGCAACACGTTGATAACATCACTACATAGTATAAAACAAAGTCGCTTTCTCTGTCCCTATATCCCTATGTATGCTTTAATCTTTAAAACTAAACAACGGATTTTGTTTTTTTTTAATAGATAGAATGATTGAAGAGGAAGATTTATATATATAATACCTTCCCAGTTTTTCTGTTCTGTTCTGTTGTTTCTGGGACGGGTCACTAGTTAGAACATATACATATTTCTATCAGATCTTCAGAAGCCAGCTTGCCGCTGAAAGGGTTTTGCAGAACAATATCTACCAGTATTATTATTCATCTTGGGAGCCAGTATTCCTTCTTCTCATTTCTAGGCCTTCGATGATCATATACCATCGTGCGGCTCAGTTAAACAAAAAAAAGTAACAAAACATACTATGAAGTGTTATCCCGAATTTTTAAGATATTTAAACAAGATTTCACAAACATCCACATCCAAAGAGGAGGTATTTATCCGACATTTGTCTCAGCTGAGAATTGAAACTGAGACAGTAACAAAATGGATATAAGAAGAACAACCTCAAAAAATTTGGAAATGTTACTATTAGACAATGCTCAGGTGGGGCACCAGTGATTCCATTAGATTCGAGATCTACATTATGGCTGTTTTAGTGTAGATACATATATGTGAATATTTAACATCCATGTTTTCTGGGCTATCTCCTTTGAAAAAAGAAATCTTTTTTTCATAACATACTTAAAGCAGCCAAATATTTCTTATAAATTTAAAAAGAATTTTGCAACATAGCTCTTAGTATGAACTTAATGATTCATTAGCCATACCTTTTCAACAAGCCAGCAATGCAACGACATAGGATCTACCGCGTCTGGCTCTCCCTCTGCTGCCACGGACACTGTACACGCCCCATTGTTCATACATTTTGATGCTGAAACGACACATACATTACTATTATTATAATTAATATTTTTGTTTAAATAATAATGTTATGTTATAAAAGTCCTCTAAGTAGCATAAATCACAAGATTAACTCAATAACACTACATTGTATTTTCCGAGGGTAATTGCTTAACGTTTATCACATTTATTTATAGGTTTATCCTAGCATAACCATTAGGTGCATCACATTTATATACATTTGTTATAATTAAATCTAGCACGTTGTACGTATAAAAGATGTACTTGTTTAAGGTCAATAAATTTTTTTTTTTTTTGCGTTGGCATTTAAATTGATTTTTAAATTTCATTAAAATTGTTTACGTGGTAGTAGTTACGATTGGCAGGACACAAAATAAATTTGAATATTAGTATAATCCAGTCAACTGGTATAGATTAAAATATTATTGTTATTATTGAAATTAGTTGCGAGCAGTTTTCTATAAATGTAATTAAAGAATTTAAAAACATTGTACATTTTAACATTTTTATTATTTAAATTTTCAAAAAATATAACGGTGACTTTCGTTTGCAAATTAAAATTGTCATACCTAGATCTAAGGCAGATACCACTGCAACTGGCAGCTCAGAAGCAGGGGGCATTGGCGACAGTAGGACAGAGCGAAGCCTCTCCAGGGCCCTCGAGATGGAGCCTCCCGGACTGGACAGCTCCGCCCGGATACCATCTAGCACCGCACCTCTCTCATTCAGCTTCTTAATTGATACTAATATTTTATGACGCGCCCCCTTTGTTACTCCTAAATATTTAAAAATTTAACATCAGTATCATAACAAACCTTGCCAAAAATGGCAGGGCTCCTTGCTTATAAATATTAATTTATAATGTTTTATTCATTGTCCAGAATGCAAGTGCAACCTTACTTTGAAAAGTCATTTATTAGTTTATGGTGAACTTTACTGCTTCTTTTTTTAAATTATTGAGTAATTGAGTCTCTTAAGAAGAAATACAGATGCAGTATGAGCAGTGAACTAAATATTTAACTTATTCCGCCTTACTACAAAATAAGGTCTAAACCACGATTATCAAGTATAGGTTTATCTTTCATACTATACTTTAAGCCAA
>DWJN01005879.1:0-11109 GCA_018248895.1 Carystus phorcus
GCGCGGTCGTACATAAGACCAGAGGGCGTGCCTACCCACACCACGCCATAGCTCTGAGTGTGACCGGTTTCCGCCAGAGTGGCATGGTTATATCACTATTTATTATTATTATTGTTTACAATTATGTACATGTTACTTTATGGCGTAATAAACATATTTCTATTGTATTCTATACATATTTCTTTCCGAGAAATTATGGTGAATGAAAAAATTAAGTAATTACAAATTGTGGTCCCAATTAAAAAAGCAGTAGTAGGTAGTTGTTACTGAATTTAAAATAGTGTAAAATAGCTATGAAAACGTTATATTGGCAGTGATTTATGAAATTGACGTGCTTAATTTACGGCAACATAATTTATAAAACATAGTTTGGGCTTACAGATGGTTAAAAATGTTATAAATGAAATATAGTGTCTTAGTTTGTCCCTTCCTTCTGTTATTTCTGGATACAAACAGCCCTGACGATGACGAATTGCCTGGTTACACAAGTGGTTTCGGTTTTCTTTTCATACTCGGTCCGTGAATTAATTAAATTGTCAGAGAAATGTCTTGAACCTTTGTGTTATTTATGTCTAACACCCACAGCTGAAGCAGGAAACTGAATGCGAGGTTGGCGGTGTATCTGTCATTCAAAATGTTATAATGGTTAATGAATTTTACACCGTGTATATTTTCAGGTATTTTGGATACTTGAAACTTTTATTTTGTTACATTTTGCCCACAATATTGGGTGTATACTTGTGGGAAGAAGATTGGAAATGTGCGGTGGCATGGCAATGTTTCATTCGTTTTTTAAGCATGTTCCACAGTGAACTTACTGTAAACAGCCTTGCACATGCTTATGGATATAGACCTTATAACAAGTATGTTATTTATTCATAAAATATGTATACTAACAGTGTATAAATTATGTTCATCTTTAATATTATCCTTATACAAACATGTACTTAAAATTCCTTTGTTTATTTTCCAGAACCATCGTACCGAGAGAGAATCGATTTGTGGCATCATGTACTTTGGGAGAGGGCTGGCACAATTACCACCACGCTTTTCCATTCGATTATAAAGCGGCAGAGCATTTCGATGTATTAAATTTTGGCACTATCTTTATTAACTTCTTCAAGAGAATCGGTTGGGCTTATGATCTGCACGAAGCGACGCCAGAAATGATTAACTCTATTGTTAATAGACTAGGCGATGGTAGCCCTGTTCACAGCCGAAATGCAAATAGAGGTTGATTTAATTGATAATTACATGATATGATGTGATATTTTCCTACGTGGTAAAATGTATACAACTTTTATATGTCCACGTTTATACCGTTAGTCAATTTGTTATTGCTTTTTAAATGTAAAAAAATAAAGTACGTATAAAAGTTATTCTATACGTTAAATTAACCGAAGTAAATATTTTTAAACCCAAACACTTCCCTTTAAAATAAATGTTTAAACGTCTCTCTTGGATGTCAAAGCAAAGTCAGATTATTTATTTCGTTTTAGGAACTTACAGCTCACTTTAAGAAAGTCAAAAACTATTACAAACAACAACCTGAATTACATTACCTATACGTATTTTATAAAACACAAAAATATATTGTTAATAAAATCAATTACTGATCTAGTAATCAGTAGCAGTAGCTCATCCTAATGTCTCGATAGACAAAACCTATCTTATCATCGGCTTTATAAATGAGATAATAATGGAACATCGAGTACAATATTCCTCCAAAAATATTTCTGTAGGCCGTAAATCTTAAATAAACAATGAAATGTGTTCTTGTTAGTGTTTATAATTGGTCGATTTATACTTGGCAACCCACGAGTGCGGATAACCCATAAAAGTATGACGGATAGTTTAAAAAATAATGGGACTACTATACCAGTGAAATTTTGCTGCATGCTGTAAATGTAAGATCTTGTAAAACTTATATTGGACAATAAATTACATTTCATTTGATGTTATTTAATTAATATTGAAAAAATCGTAATTATAATTACACCGTGGAATAAACGTTTAAAATAATTTAAGTGCCCAACATGGCACTATTTTTATTATGCAAGCTATGTGCCTTGGTATATACATACATATTATACTAACTGAAATTACTAACAATTTATTTTGATATGAGATCTCACAACTTATTGCTTTAGAGTGCGTACTTGTTTTTTATGGAACCCGTTATACTTACATATTTTTATGAAATCTATTATATAATTAATTGCAGAGGTTAGAATCCGCTAAACGGACGAATAAATTAAATTATTAATCTATTAAAGTTTATATGTTTATTTAAGTACCAAAAAAATAGTTTTTTTTTATGCTATGTTACCCTTTTTAATAATTATTTATCTGCTTATTATGTACAATAATAATTATTAATTTTACTTACCGATAAAAATAATACCTAAGATAAATGTAATTTTATAGCTAGTTGTAGATGTCGTTTCGTGTATTATTTCTTGTTTGTTGTCCTGTCCTAAGTCCTAAGTCCTTTTCCTAAGTCGCACCACATGTCAATAAGTTTATAGGCAAAAATGTTAACAGAGAAGGAGAGGTCAAAGGTACAATGACATTGAAAAAAAAGAAAGAGCACTACTGTGTTTCGTAGATCGAGATGGCGGGGACACTGCTTGTTGTGATTCCTTTATTAGCGATTTTTTTTTCAATATATTACGTCTGCTCGATAAGCTAAAAATTCTGTCAAGTATGCTGGTAACCATTGAAACGAAATAAATTGCGATACTCGGATTAAATAAAATTGGCCGCCCATTTGTTGGAAATTGCTTTCACTGATGAATTCGAGCAATATCGGCATATTTGTAAAGTTTTTGATTACATTATGGCGTTATTGATGGATCGGTTCTCTTTTGTGAAATCTGTTTTTAGAATTGTTGTTGATGCATAATACCTTTAACTTTAATTAAATATATTGTTTATTGTATATTGGTTTAAAAAAGCCTAGATACATAAATATTTGTATTTAAAAATCAGATGAGTCTGTGTAAATTTTTGCCAAAATGGTATTAAACGACTTCAAAATTAAAAAGTACAAAAGACATGCCATTTCTTCCTTGAAGTATTACCAATTTACGAAGAAGCTGATACATCATATTTTTAACCTTCAACGCATAACACTGTGTACTGATTCTTTAAATATATGATAAGTTGTAATATACCTACATAGTATTTTTTATGTAACTGGCTAACAAAAGAGCAAACGAATCACATCGAAAGTGATCATCGTCGCTCATAAATTTGCACAGATACAGATAATAGTTCGGATACGGCTACATCTCTTCGGATAGCTGCGGGCGATAGACTTTTCAGGACACGGGTATCAAACCTTTTATAAACATTTAGTAATGATAGTTAAACATAATTTCCACTCCATTCTTAACTTTCAGCCAATATATATACTCACGAAGTAAATTATCAACGGTTAATCCCATTATATTATGTCGTAAATGAATTGTAAAATGGATATATCAAACCACCCGCGATGGCAAATTCACGGGCAAAAGCTACTAATAAATAATTAAATCTAAATTCATATGTGAATACATGAAGCAATGTCTTTGTAGCTATATTTACGTGAGTGGAAAAGTTCGAAATTTCCAATAGTTATTGTTTATTTCTCAGAAAGCTAAATATTTTTATATCGAGCGAACTACTTAATTACTAAAAAAACTAGAGATTGACGCATTAATTATCGTATATATGTATATGAAATTATGTAATGTTTTCTTCCTTACATAATATATATGTATATACACGCGAAGTATGCACCACGACCACGTAGCCACCACGTGTATGTACCACGTATGAGCTGGATAGAGAGAGCATGTAGACATTAGTATGTGTTAAGGATATAAAGCCCCTTAAATCCCAATTGTAAGTTATTCTGATATGTATTATTGGGTATAAAGTATCCATTATTATTATTGATTATTAAACTTAGATTTTTACTAGCAATTCCAAAATTTGTAAAATTTTTCTAGGAGGAGTGCTTTAAGACTAAATGTTATTTAAATCTGTATTTATGAAGAAAATAAGCATAAAAAATAATAAATACAAACTGTAATTAAATTTTGGTTTGTTACAAATTAGTTTAAAAATATATATTAAGGCTAGACAAATTCATTTTCGGTGTTCTTCGTAAAGAAAATCTGGTTTAAGTGCTTAAGCAATTACTACAGCCAGAATTTTTAATCTTCTCATTATGGCTGAGAGCTTCCGGAGATTATGAGAGAAAATTATGCCGGAGTAGTATAAATTATTATTTTTAAATACTTATAAATTGGAATCCGCTTACAGTGTTGATGAAATTTTACCGTTTTAAATCTAGGACATTTAGTTATCAATAGTTGAATCGGAACCTGAGTTCAAGTTGCAGATTTTCTTCAATTTCAGAAGGAATTAAATTGACTCGGAATAATAACTATGCAGTCCAAGTTATAGCATATCCCAATCATGATAAATTAAACACATATAAATTAAAATATTTATATTGGATAAGTTTTGGATAAATTAATGCTTGACTGATGCTAAATGGTGGTAAGTGATGAAGACGTTTAAGGTGGTGGACGCACTAACTTAGTAAAAGCCCTATTCACTTTCCTTTTGAAGACTCCTACGTCGTAAGTAACCGGGAACACCGAGCCAGGCAAACTATTTCAATTTTTCGCGGTGCGCATAACAAACGACGAAGCAAACCGCTTCGTTCGTACTGGCGGGATGTTAACGACGTAAGGATGGATAATCTTCGTGCATCGGAACGTTCGATTGAAAAACGGAGATGGTGGAACTACGTCAAACAGATATGGTTTATAGAACGCATTCGCTTTGTAATTTATTGAATCGGATCAATATCGAAGAGTGCAAAGTTGTTTCTTATACAAACAAGTTTAATTGATTACTTGCCGGTGCACCATCTCGTGCAAAGATTTAACTTTAGGAACGATTGTTTTGTACTTTACTGATTTGAAAGTGTCTGCGAAACTTGTTGTTTGTAGAATTTTCGATTAAAGTTAAAAGGATTCTATTAAATTGTTTCAGGTAGACCGGCGTTAACGTTTACTTTGGATTGCGATAAATTATTATTTATTCAGACCCTTTTATCTCCCGGAATATTCGTAACCGCAAGGTTCCTGTGTTAAATAGAAGGTCTTTATTTTATAACCGTTTGTGTTTAATCCGTAACATTCTTTTAAGTTTTTTCGTTTACATTATGCATTTTTTGTATTCATTTCTTTTAAACTTTTAATACTTAAGTTTGAATAAAAAGAATCAATCACAATAATATGATCTATCAAGTCTTTCGTGTTAAGTTCTTATTTAATATTCTTACTATGGTAAGGTTAACAGGTGGTATATTATCATCTTTGAATAATATTTTTTTGTACTGAATTTGGAATTCAAAGTACATTGTTTTTATTTTTGTAAAAAGTTAAGATGTTAAAGTAAAACTCCAAAATGTTATAGGTCTCGATACAGCTATCTTTGACTTGGGTAGTATAGAGCCTAGCGACCTCCAAAAGAAGGGATCTGACTTCACAGTACAAAGATGCTTAATTTGAACTTACATCCCAAAATCTGAGGACGCTGTACGTGATCCCGCTCCACTTATAATCTTTAACAAATTTATTTACTAAAAAAGTCTTATTAAGTTTCTTCTTACGTATATTTTATCCACAAGTTACGACTCCATGAATAAACCATTTGTGGGAAATGTGGAATTCGTGTCAAGTGCGAACATGTTTTACGGGAGTTACATGTTCGTTTCCTGCCAGAATACTGTAAGTTTAGGTCGCGTTTCTTATATGCGGTAGATACGTAGAAGAAATAGGATTCGAGAAGATGAGATTTTTTTTTTATTTTAAAATGTACGACTTGTTTCTTTGTTGTGGCCAAAAATTTTGTATTTCCTATCATTCTACTGACCTCGAACTGAGCTATAATTTTAATTGGAGTTAGTTACATGGAGCAGTTATATGGTCTATCATCATTTCCCTGAACTTACGAGTATCCCATTAATTGGGGTTGGCGCAGTATATTCTTCTTCTTCCATTCATCTCTATCCTTCGTCAGCTCCGCACTCATTTCGTTCATAGACGTGTCATTCCTCACGCAATCCATCCATCTTTTCTTCTGCCTACCTCTACCCTTATATCTATCCATCCGCTTTCAAATGTAGTACTCTCCTCGTAATATGACTTCCATCCCTCCGCATTACATGCCCGTACCACGCCAATTGTTATATGGTATAGACCTTGAGCACAAACCAAACTCTCGAGCTCATTTGGAACTTAACTACTGAAAAAGGGGGGGAGTTGAATTCGTCTCGGTTAATAATAAAGATGTGTATAAAAGAAAATGAAGATATTTGTAAAAATAATGCGCAATTTTTATTCGAACAAGCAAATGTGGTAATATAGATCACGAAGTAATTACATCAATATATTCACGCGTCCTGCATATTTGTTGTACTGTGAGACTTATGGTCTTGTTTAAATAACATAGAGCCTAACTTTACGCGCCACATGTTCCTCTCCAGGTTTGAACGGTAAAACTTTTATTTTTATTATCGACTGCCTATTTGCTTATAAACCACGTGGAGCGTAAAAACCACTTGATAATATGCCATTGGCATGTTTGTAGCTTATATCCCGGGTTGACCCTGGGATATTTTTACGGTTGGATGGATCTGTTCTCGTGGGATAACAAGTATAAGTTTTTATGGAGATTTCTAGATTCTATTTCTATGACACCTTTAGTTATAACATTGATATTTGATATGACTTGATATTTGTATATTGCATGAAACAACTGAATGGCGAAGACTGACATGACACCCCTCGAGAATAGTACAAAACTCGAAACACTGATTAATTATAATTGTAATTATTTTTTATTCACAATTGAAACGATCTTGTTAACAGTCGATCCAAACGTAGTATGCTGAATATTAATGTTATACAATTATAACATTGAAATATAATTATTGCACATGTCAATATACCAACCAACTAGTGCCATACAGTTTCATGCGGTCAACGAACGTTGAAATCAAATTAGGCGAGTCTCTGACAACGTTCTAGTTTGCTCAACTATTCGTATCGATACTAATTAATATTAACCAGTAACAGACGACGGTGGCGAGAATGATAATTAAATTATTAAAGTGTCTCGTAGAATAACTTTTACAATCTATGTTATTACATTGCAGTCAGGTTATTTAACGTGTAACATACACGATTTATAATTTTCGATTTGCAGTATCAGTGTAATTTTCTTTTCGTTCGAAAACTTACGGATATTATTACATTCAGTTAACATCAACTTATTAATGACGTAACCCTTGGAATAGGCAAGAGATTGATTAACTCTTTTTTTGGTCTAAATCAAATCCACTCCACCACTCCAAATCTAATGACATTGTCACTCGGAACAGAATGGATCACGTTTTAAAAGACCACACTTCAAGGGGCTCAATTAGGATAGCTTACGTGACGAAGCAAGAAGTGTCTATGACGAAGCAACAATGGTTGTGGTGTTTTAGTACACAAAATTTCTTGTTTATAACATTAGTAACTCTTTGATAGGCTATTAATTTTTTTTCATCCTTCTCTCCCCTTTCTTGGTTAGCAGTACGTTGCTGATGATTTTGGTATTATTGGTATTACGTATTGGTTTTTTTCAGAGATGTGGTCTTCTGCAACATTTTTACGTTCCAAATTACTTGCCTTACTTTGGAATGTTCATGTGACATTTAATACCATAAATGTATAAATATTGAGGAATTCCTTGGAATTCTCTCGGATCCCGTTGTAAATGTATAACCAATTTTTAATATCCAGGGCATCAACTTACTTACGAGGCAAAAAGAATTGTTTATCCAAAAGATTATTAAATAACGGAGATCCGATGAAGCAAACTAAAAGTAAACTGAGAACCATTTTTTTAAGTTTATTAATAAATACTTAGTGTATCAATGAATCTAATATGCCCAATAATTTTGTGAAATATGAAGAAGTTATATTTTCAATGTTCATAAACTTTTCATTTACACCGTGACTATAGTAACTGTATTGTTTCAAACTTCTATAAGCACATTTTGGGAAGTTCGCGTCGGATTTTTATTGCTTTTCGAACTTCCTAAATATTTATTATACCAGTTAAAAGTTTTTAAAATGTTGGAAGGTCAGAAATAAAGCGAATGGACTTCACCTGCAAGGTAAGCGCATTGCGGGTGGACAAGTTCTGGGAACGAACTATAGCTACTATAAGTGAGAAGTAGGTAGTACAACTGCTGTAGAACTGTAAATTAAGATTAGAACTAACCGGCAGCACTAGAAACTTCGAAAATATATTTGTCGACTCACAGTTCAAGTGCGCCTGGCGTAAGCAAACGCTTTGCGGAAAAATTCTCAAGAACTTCAACACAGTTACTGAGTAAACCAACTTTGTAGGACTGGATGTTAGAACGCAACGTATGTTGGTCTATCTTCGTCTACTTTTATGTACTACGTTTACGTAACAATCAAGGGCAATGTTACATGTGAGGAGTCGAAGGGTGGGAAAAATGCCAAAAAAGTTCCGCAAAGATTTTTTTACTTTTATAAACTGCACATTTAATAACCAGAATGTTAATAAACAGAATGGAAAATGAATTAAAACACTAACTGGTAGATATTTCGTAGTATTTCGCTTGTAAAGGAATCTTGTCGCTTTTCGTATTTGAAACTTGAATGAATCGCGGGCCTCGTAGCACTCTATTTATACTGGAATCGTCGCGGTTCGCCAAATTTCTCGGGAGGTGGCGTATAATCGCGTAGCATCCGGGAATCCGTTATAAACCATATTAGTACTTGTGTCTGAATCATAAGGTCGAAATTAGTTTACAACTTCGATCATATTGTTTGTCGTTCTAATGTTTTTGCCGTTCTATTGTTCTTGGCGCTATTATAATGGTTGACCGAAAGTTCGCGATGTTTGTGACCATACTTAGTATAGCACATAGTTATGTACATGTTTGTTATAATATGTATACTGATATAAAATCATATTAATAAGCTGTTCAAAAACAAAACGCATATCCACAAACTTTTCCATAAATTAGATGAAATAAAGAGTTTCCGTAAACGTATAAAACTACCAAACACCTTCGCTTCGTTTTAGTTAAACTATGGCTTTTAGCCGAATTTTAATTAATAATAAGTTAACCTTAATTTATAGATTTAGAAACAAAGTATGTTATTTTTAAATTCCGAATATCTATCTCATAGGTTAACTAAAAAATTGAAGCATGAGTTATTAAATTCATAACAGAGTTTCCTTCTTGTATTTATTATAACACGAGAATAGACCCATTTTCTGGGATAAAAATTATTCGAAGGATACCTCCGGGATATAAGCTATAAAGGAGCAAAGAATCGTTTAAATCCATTGAAAATAACTCGTTGATAACATAATATTAAAAAATCTATTTTTTGAAGCGCTTATATCCCGGCGGAGCAATTTTAAGCGTTCGACGATAAGTCGATAACAGGATAAGTGACCGCTAATGGCAATAATCTTGAACCTTTTTATTGCTATACAGGACCCCTTTCGCCGTCGGTGCGTTGTTATCGTAGATAGCAGTCGTCATGCTATGTTGGTGCGTTTCGGGCAGTATAAAAACTTCCGACACCTGGGTTGGCCACCAATCATTAATTTACACTAGAGCAGCGTGGTGGAGTATGCTCTGGCCTCCAAAACGGGTTGAAGTTATATTGGCGTCATTTGACTTCGTGACTTGCATTATTGATATACTCGTAGATGTTTCTTATCGTCTTTTGTTTTGATAGCTCTTATAAAATAGTGCCAATGTTGTACAACAGTAATCATTGTATATCTAGGAAAATTACACTTTTTACTTATTTTTATAATTTTGTGGACCTGGGTGCGTTCGTTAATTTGTGGAGAAAAAGGCAAAAAGTAGCGGGTTAAAGGAATCCGTAATAGACTGGCGTGAATTAAGCGTCGCTTAACTATGAATTCAGTGATGAAAAGTTTTAACGCTGTTAGGATTTTGCATTAATAAAAAAATTCTTTACAGAATAGTAAGATCTACAAATTTGTTTAAGTTTTTTGAGCGCGTTTGTTATTAAAAATATATTTCGTTCTTGGTATTTTCAGACTGACATTATCCTTAAACGCGTTTAATGTCTTTTCTTCGTTGCTCACAACAATACTGAATGTTCTACATAATTATGTTAATAAAATTTTGTGAATTAATATAACTGTCACGAACTTTGCATTAAAGTTAAATCAAAAATGTCGGTCATTGAAAGGCGCAGTAGCAGTTTGCATAAAGCCATCCATATGCATGAAGTGACAGGGATGAAAACGCGGCTGGTGTATGTAAATTCAATAGGTAAATTTCGACAAAAATATCAGTGGAAAACTGAATTGTGACAAATCTCCCTTAAACTAATATGGAACGGTTGAAAGATTACGTTATCAATCTACTACAAAACATTATTAAAGCCATAAATATGTAGCGAAATTATAGTAAAATGATTTGATCCTTTTAAGGTTATTTATTTATCTCTTGATAAGTCTATTAGTAACAGCCGCCAGTCAGGCGGACCAGGAGGCGATGGAGACCTAAAATTATCAGGATTTTGGGTACTCCAAGGCAATTTGGAACACTGCCGTGGGGCGCAAGCCCTGCTTCTGCAGTCCCTCGCGGAGTGGTCAGTTGCCCTGGAAGTAACGGCGGAACCCTACAATGATAAATGTATTAGTAATGGATGTAGCGTAGAAGAATGCCTATGCATATGGTGGACTCCCTTTTTAACTTAGTTTAGTTTAGTATATTAGAACGTTTTAATAGGCTTAACTTATTTTACAGATTTATATTTTATACTTTGAAGTGACTTCTTCAAACATATCGTAATACCGTATACCTATCTAAATTTCTTTTTTATTACTCTGCTAGTTGGTTGATTTTGAATACCTAAATAAATTCATGTCACTACTGTTGATATATAAAGACAATAAAAGAAAAATTATCACAACTAGGTATATATGTATGTTGAACACTTTATCGAATATAGTTAATAGTTG
>DWJN01005880.1:0-11108 GCA_018248895.1 Carystus phorcus
ATACTTTCTGCCAAACTGTGAGCCAGTTTGTCGGCAGATGAACGTTTCCCGTGGATCTTATAATTATGTATGTCTACTATACTAGGTTCGTCACTGCTTTATGATCAAGAAGATTTTAATTTAATTTATGTTATTATTTTACATTTGTATCGTTCACAATGGCATTCTGTGTCAACTTACATCTTTTACATTAGTAGGCAAGAAACCATGAAGTTGGCCAATGAATTGTCTCTCCTGAGGCACCAGCGGCAGTAATCCAGGCTTTCCCTCCAACAAGTAGAGATACAATGAGCTGAATGGGTTGTCTCCTTTGTATATATCATAGATGAGTGCAAGGGCAACTACACGTTGTCCTGGAAGTGTCAGATCTCCACCAGTTATTAGAGATGCGAGGAGAAGACATACTGTAGACAAGAAATGAACTATTTTATTTTTTTTAAACTGTAAATCAACTTTTAAATGATAATATTTAATTCTTTAAGGAATAAAGGCAACTAACCTTTACCCTTATTCAAGTCTGTCCTTACAGATATGAAACAAAATACAAATATCCAAACCATGCAACACTTATACTCGCTGACTAAATAGTTATTTTCGCTAAATATATTGTGGATTATAAATAAGTTCTTGTTTAATCTTTGCTTTGAATAATCTTAACAGAAACAGCATTTATTTTTATTACACAAAGAAACAACTTTTACTTAACAAAATTGTGTTCTATTCAAGATTTATACTGTACCAAGGGATCACTAGAAATACTCATTTTTTTTTAAGAATTTGTGTGCCAAAGATTACCTATGTTGTAGATTTAAATTAAATACTTACAGTTAAAATGTTCCGAGCGTGGGAACCGTTTTTGCACTTGAGCACATATAGACTCCAAGCTTTGGGAGTCAACAGTTTGCTCTGAGAATAAGCTGTAAAAAAGACAAGTCAATAAATAGTCGTGTATTTAATAAACTACGCTAATATTGTTATTTATAAAGTAACAATACATTGTAATAAATATAATATTAAATAAAAAAATGTATTTAATTATATTAGTGGATTTATAATACTCACTCCAATATGTATTTACTGTTTTCATTTATTAATTGCTGAGACATTTTTATATCTATAACACTAGCACTACGCTTGCAGTACAAAAATATTAAACATTCTTGTTTTTAGTCAATAAAATGTCCAAGCAATAAAAATTACAGTATTTATAAAATTTTAGAATCAAGAACTGTTTTCTTTTCTTTCTCGTTTCAAGACAAAATAAAAAACGTCATTTGTTAATGTCAAATGACAACTAATGTCAAAACAAAATTTTCAACTTTTTTATAGTCAAATGGAGAACAAAGGTTGAGAAATCAACAGCCATACAAAAAAAATTGTACATCAATAAATTGTTTATAAAAACAATAAAAAATGCAATGCAGCAGTGTATATAAAATAAAAATTGAATTTATTTAATCATACAATTATAAACATGTAAAACTAAATTGCCACCGATTTTTTTATATAACCGGCCAACGAGGTTATTAGCCGCAAGGTAGGTACCTAGTTAGTGGTCATCGTCGCTCATGGACATCTGCAACACCAAAGGAAACATTGATGGGATACCAGCAAGAAAGAAGCGGAAAAAATAAAGAGATTAAAGAAAAAAATTACATTACATGTCTTGATAATTTCGTCTGCCTACAGTTTCATTGCGTCGTAAAATAACGCTCCTTTAGAATATTCGTCTTAAAAACGTAATAACTTTGCGTTGAATTAATTTTAAAGTAACAAAGATACGCACAGTACGCTCCCGAAACTCCCTGCTTCCCCAGCAGTGCGGCAACCATATTTTATTCATTAGGGATGTAAGAGCAGATGTTGTGTTATTTTTCCAACAATCGTTGTACGCCTCTGCTACATTCGGAATCCTTATGCGTAATAGTAGAAACTAGGAACGATGTGAAACTCCAATTTTTTTGCTACTAGCGGTCACCCATCTAGGTACTGACAAGGCAGTTGCTTACTTTATCGATAGAAAAATCTTTATCTTTACCTGCCTGCCTCGGTGTTCCCGGTTACTTACAACGTAGGAGTCTTTAAGAGGAGAGTGAATAGGCTTTTGCTAAGCTAATGCGTCCTCCATCTTAGACGTCCTCACCACTTACCATCACGTGGGGTTGACGTCAAGCATTAACTTATACAAAAAAAAAAAGAATAGGATCGGCGCGAGCCGCTGGGCTATCAGCGCTTCGCTATATTAACAGCATTATTACACCTAACGGTGTGTACCCACCCACATAATAATCAGGTACCTAGATGTAGTGAACGCATGGTGATGATTCTATGATGACCATTTGATAAAATATCGAGCAAACAAGCTACCTAGAAAGTTTCACAGCGCTGCTAATCAGTTCGTTGATATCAAAGCAGATGTACTTAGGTATACCATACACATCGGACACGTTCTATAATTCTATTGTTCGATCAAAAGGTATTAATAACTTATTAGCTTCACCTGTATATAACAATGTAACGGAATCTCTGAATGTTAAGTATTTTAACCGACTTTTAGATGCTTGATTTACCTATTAGAGTACTATGACAATCCTATATGGTAGCTGTATACGGAGGCTCACTAGATTCCTGTTTCTACCGTTCTATTCATTCTCCTAATAACTGATGATAAACTAAGAAATCCAAGCAACGTCAACTAGTAGTCGAACAACTTTCAGTCTGTTAAATATGTGTTAGCATAATTAAAAGACGCCTTGCAACAGTTTTATTATATACATTGATCATACATATCTTTACTATAATCAATTAGTTCTATATAAGTTTTAGAAAAACGCACCGGCGATATGACGAGAACAAAGACCGAGTATGTATTTCAATGACTGATACCGTTATCAAGCAAATTAAACCGGCCGAGTTACAAGACTCGCACGCCGGGCCCGTAGTGAGTTATCATCGCACCGCTAATTGTATACGCTCACTTCTTTTATCGCGGCCATTTCTTGTGATAAGATTACAAGAGTCATATGGCGTACCGGAGCGCCATCTTGAATGCATTTCATGCCGTAAATATTCAACAAAGTACACAAAAACAGTGATTATTACACATTAAAACGAAAGTGATGGTGTTATCATGTGTCTATGAGGTTTTGATCCCGAAATGCGTGATATTCGTTCCATTGCAGTCATGCATAATATAAGGCCTCTGGAATTCGTCCCGCACAGGAGCAGGTCTTCGTCTTGGTCATCATGGATAAGGCACAACGGGCTGCCCAGACAAGAACCACGACTCTCTCTACAGTATCAGGTAATCACGATATAATTCTGCGTATATCTCGGCGTATACCGTTTTTTGGTCGGATAAGAATTTACTTTTGCGTCACATAATTGACCAACGTTACCTATGGAGAGATGTATTCGTCATGCGCTATTAAAAGGCTTATTAAATCAATTGGATGTTTTACGATCGTAATTGGAAGGTAGATAAGTGCGTCGTCGTATAAGGAGCGTATAAACAACCTACATGTACAGTTGTATTTATCTAGTTATGAGATCAGTAAATGCTTACGTAAACAAAGTTTTGAAGAGTATACCCTTGTGGGAGGTAACGGCACCAGTACTTAACGAAACTTGAAAGATTTTCGGATGTAGATCATGGAGAACTGTTCTCTTATCAATATTGGTTTTTCAAAAGTAGGTCATTGTCTTATAATTTTTTAGACTTTCCGACCGGTGATAATTAGTACTTGTTAATCTATAGACCGCAGACAACTCGGTTAGTTCCGGATTCGAATCGCCGTAGAGACAGGGAGAAATGTTTATATCGCATTCTATTATGGGGTTGGGCACTTATTATCGCGAATATTTGTTCAAACGTGAAACACGTGTTATTGATAAATACATATATGACCACAGGAATAACTTTTGCAATCAGGTAGATATATATTTTTTATTAACCACGATTTATTGTCATCACTCATCTACTATATTAGTTAATCGATTATGAAGGTCTTAATATCCGATTCAGATTATTAATTCCATAACCATATTCTTAGCGAGTTTCCTGTTATTTTGTTGTAGAAAAAAACATTATGTATAGTTGATGAACTCAATCCGACCGGAATATATTGATTTCCCTATTCATTATACACTGATTCATAGCTTGAATCTCGATTGTTAATGATAAGTCATGTGAAATATTATGACATTTATTTAGACCAAAGACCTACACCCTTAAAAATGTGGAGGATGTTTCCTTTGTGGGCTGGCAAACATAAATTGCAAAATAATAATGACAAACAAAAAATCTATTTAATTTATTTTTCTCCTACCTAACATGCAGTGTTTTGAAAAAGTAATTGTTCTTAATATTTTTGAAATAAGTAATTAAATTACATTTTCATTATTTTATCGAATGGCAATTGGTGTCTAAGTTTTTAAAGATCTTACTCGTATGTTACAATGAATGAAATATGAATTTTGTGTGAAAACTGGCTCTATTTTCAACCATCATTTCGCTATTGTTTCCCCAGTTTTCCCAGTGGCAATGTTCTATGTTTTTACTAAATTAGTCCAGCACAGAAATCACATCATTCCTCTTTTCGTGACGTCATTTACACAGTAGGTAAATAGTAATAGTTCGGTTTAGGTACCCCTTAGGGAATCTCAAAAAAGCGCTGTCCATCGAATGAAAACTAATCTATCTATATATATCTATATTACAAATTGCAACAGAGCACATACCTATATACACAAAACTTTTTTGGGATCGGATGTAGGTAAGGTATACTCCGTAAATCGATATACATAGGTACCTACCTTATTTTCCTATTAATAGTATAGTACCTACTGATTTCTTGAAATCCCAAGATATTTTATAGTAAATAAATATAGATAATTGTGCCGTTTGAAAAACCAATAATTAAATGATGATGATTGGAGAGAAGCGGATTGACTATCCCTTTCTTCTCGTATCCGAACGCTTCTGTAATTTCCTTTGATCAATGGTGCGTACTGACCATGACATCGCCAATTATTAACTCAATAGTTGTACTCCTGCGCGTCTCAGTCACCGTAGAGGTAAAGCATGGCAGATAATGAGGTAGAGAAGCGGTACTTCCTCCGTTCGCAACACAAGTATTCCGTTACTATCAAGTTACAAGACAAATAACATCTAATGACACACAGGCACGTTCTAATTATAGTTCAACTTAGTTTTCAGCACTATTAGAAACGGGTCAATGAGCGACAATGACGTCATTTATTAGCGATTGCTTGAAAAATCACGTTTATTTATGAGTATGAGGACACTTAGCGGATATTGCAAAGATCTTATTTTTGATAAGTATGTAACTAAGTGAAACTGTTACGCTAATACTTAATTTATCTGTTTTATTCGGCATATCTTCTAAATTTTTATCAATTAAATTTCCCTCAGTAGCCATTTGGCACACATATTAATTCGTGATATTCGTGCACGCGTTTGAAGCTCTCCTGCTGTACAATTCGCTGTGTCGCTATGGGAACTCTCGCTGTTCCCATTCTACCGCCTTTCTGGAGTCTAACTTACGGTATCGCCCGATAATCTTCATATAATAACAAAAGGAGACCGCAACATTTCATGAAGTCGTCCCCGCCAGTATCTTAAAAATATTCCTTGTACCCTAGGTAGTAAGTATTTTGTTTACGAAGTGTCATGTACTATAACGTTAACAAAGCTTATGGACTCGGTTTTTTTGTATCACGGATGGATGAAAGAGTATTCAGTGAATTATTTCATTTATTCATTAAAGTATATTCAGTGAATCGGAAAATAGTTAAAAAGATTACTATTTTCTCTTTGCTGAATTGTTTGGGAGTAGGTACCTGTTAGGTGAGTTTTATTTCATAATTATTTTAATTCATTTCGCTATTTGTATGTCCTTCAACTTGTTTAGCGATCGATCAAATGATATTATCTATTTATCTTTAATCATGATTTGTCGATTTTAAAGTTACGTGCGATACCTACACTCCTTTACTTTTAGAACGTAATAAATGTGTCGTGAACAGGTAAATAGTATTTTTATATAAAAAATAAAACGCATTTAGCAAAATGTTATTTCTTATAAAAGTTATGAATACCCTAACAATGTTTTTTATTATTGTATTTAGTGAAGTGACCGGGAACCGGGAGCGCACAATAGTAGGTAAAATAAATAAATTGGATCAGGAAATTAGAACACCTCATGGGATGGGAAACGCAAACGTCCAGTGGCAGGCTGAGTTCGGCTCATGATAGTTATAATACTCTTTGCATGATACTGCTTACTATTTTACTTAACTCTAACTAAATAAGTGTGACATGATTATTTGTTACACATGAGTCTCTTTCGGCTTAAGCTTGGACTTGAGATTTTTTAAACAAACTGCGTGAAATGGAAAGTATTGCGTAAAAAATTCAGTGACATGAATTATGACAGTGCGTCAGTCACAGCTGTCAGGTAATTTGTCAATTGGTCCGACTGTCACACGGTGCAGTGGATAGTTCAATGATATTTTAGTTTTTTATTTGTGTGTTTCTTGAATTGTAGTGTTTAGAACAGTTTTGGTGTGTAGATTTTTAGTTTTACAACTTAGTAATCAACCGTTTCTAATGTGGACTAAGTGTAGCGTTGGAATCGTAGTCGAATATCTCATAGCAAACGTGTCAATTTAAGTTATTCCGACCGATGGACCAAAAAAAGAATCTCCAATTGTTTGTTATTGCGTATAAATATTAGTGTGATTTCATATGGGTGATGGCTTGGCAGTCGGATTCACGTGTAAGTTGGCTTGAGTTTAGTAAAATAGTAAAAGAAATAAACAGTATTCGCTATGTAACGTAAACATGTCCTTGTGATTGATATAACATTTAAATATTCTATGTGTGAACAATCAGGCTTCGATGCAAATATATTTTACATTTCCGTATAGGTAACATCACTTCATGCAAAATGTCAAGACCTCCCAATATGATGCATATTTGATCTAGAATGTAATTGTCAAGTGATTGTAATATTTCTTTAAAGCTTGTGTTCTTGAAATAGGACATTCTTCAGTAGCATACAGTAGATTAGCAATATGAACAAGGATAGGTTAAAGATATAAATCTACATCTGAATTTTACTATAAGAATATGTAGGTAGGTGTCAGAGTAGACATTGAACAATTATTATATCTTTGTCTACTTTAAAATCAATAAAAAGAAATGTATGGTAAGTATGTATAATCACACAGAGCTGGAAAATAACACTAGTTAGTAGATTGGTTCAATATGAGTATAAACAATTTAGTATTAGAAGGGGTAGTTGAACTGCAAAAGGTCAATCACCCCTTAAGTGACTATTTAGCTAACTACCTTGATTGCTATCACAGTAGCTGATAAAAGAACTGATTAAAATTGATTCTGTTTTAGAAATTAATAACAGTATTTGTTGGTTCACTCTTTCAAATGTACACTTATAAAACTCTCTCTGTTAATTATTGTTATTGCTTAGGAAACAGTAGTTATGAACAATATAATTCATGAATTGACTACATTTTATAAGAATAAATAAAGGAAAAAAATATCCAGAACATAGTCATTAAACATTTCAAAGTTACAAATTAAGTTTGAAATATCGCTTAATGCCACTATTTATATTTAGGAACTAATATTTTAATTGATCTTATTATTCTTACATAAACAGTCAATTTATGTTGATGTTATAAGAAATAAGTAAAGTATATGTTATAGGTTTGGGGCCTGGGATAGCTATAAACTACTAGACCTTGCATGTGCACATATTATTCTTTAACAAATAAACTCTTTAATAAAACAAATCACATACATAATACACAACAATATTTCTCTTTTATAAATTTATTCTATGTTTGAATCTTCACCTTATATAGCTCTTTTTGCCTTTCTCTATTCAAAACTCTTTTTATTCTTCTAAATTGAAACACCTCTTTCACTTTATTTATAAACCGAGCAGTTACCACAGATACCACAGATCTGCATTGCACCACAACAATATAATTCTCAAAGCAACTGAATGAGGCTAGGTTAAGTCTTCTGCTCTGTTTTCTTTTAAAATTAAGTTGTATGTTATGTTTGTTTGCAGACTGATGAGAACAGCTTCCTGCTACGTTTGAAGATAGTGGGGGCATACTCATTAGCTAAGAAGGACATCTTCGGGGCAAGGTTAGTTTTATTTTTTTACAAATGTAAATTAGTAAATATTGGTTAGTGATACAATACATAATTTTTAAAGTGAGAATTCTTTGTGGGCAATTTTGGAAGTACCTAATAATTATAATATCTTATTATATGTTAAGGTTGCTTCTTAGCAATTTTTACTTAAACTATAAAAGTTAAAAACTTTAATTAGCCTGTAGAAACACAATTTGGTCGTCTTTTGTTTTGCGCTCAAATCATTTGATACAAAGACAATGAAGCTCATTAAAATATATTAAACATTAAAAAACTATAAAATATTGTTAATTATCTTCTATTATTAATTTTTAACTTTCTAATGTGATTCTTGTTTTTAAATTTCATTAATATTTTTGACTATATTGGTTGTTTTGTTTTATAGTTACTTGAACATACATATTTTTTTATTAATTTATGTATCTTAAGATTTTCAATGTTTACAATTTAATGTTGTTGCCTGTTATATTTGTTTCCATCTAAAGAAGGATAGATGACGCAGAAGCTATCCTACACTATGTAGAGCTACCAAATTTTGTGTCAAATCCAAAATCATTTATTCATGTAGG
Source organism: Carystus phorcus (assembly GCA_018248895.1). Lineage (NCBI taxonomy): Eukaryota > Metazoa > Arthropoda > Insecta > Lepidoptera > Hesperiidae > Carystus > Carystus phorcus. The sequence continues at coordinate 8,782 of DWJN01005880.1, forward strand.
TATCATTTCAATTCACTTATGCACGTCATTTTTTATTCTACCACCGTTTCGGGACTATGCTTTTACATCTAGGAGAAGAAACGGCGAAAGAAACTCCTCAGCACATCTTTTAAACAAATAAATAAAAAATACACTTATCACTAGCCTTTGCGGAGTGCTGTGTAGTGTGTAGTAAGTGTAGTGTGATATTACGTAAATTTAAGTTTTACTGTTTCTCTTTTACATTATCAATAACATAATTTATTTCACTTCTTTGCAACAGAAACATTGAATGTAAAAATATAGGAATTTACTTTTAAAATAAACTTTAAATGATAATAGCGGTGGGATATATTTAATATATAAATGGTACAAAATTATATATAAAATAATTATATGTAATCTATTAGAAGTTTTGTGCAGCCTTTCTCATTGAGGTAGCATTTACACTCATATAATCTCTGCTGTATGAAAGTTTGCTTTGTTAATGCAATATGTAAATAAATATTCTATGTTCTTCCAGTGATCCTTATGTCCGTGTGGAACTACAAACGGTCGAAGGGGATGTTACCGTGGAGACGCTTCTTACGAAAACCAAGAAGAAGGTACGACAATTGACCTCATACATTGTCATTATATACTCGTATTTGCATGTGTATTTTTTATGACATAAATTGGTTGATTATGACTTTAATTCTACGGTTGAACATTACGGTATTATTTACTATCAACATTATTTTCAAACGGGTTATTTGCTGTCAATTTAGCACTTAATATCAAGTTTGTACCATATTCCAAAAATGTATTTTGTTTTCACAAGATACAACTTCGCCGGCGTCCACACTACTTTCTAATGGTTAGCTCCTATAGTACCTCTTTCTCTTACTGCCATTAATGATCCTTGTTTTATTTTATGCTAATTTATCTTTGATAAACGATACGCCCTCGGAGCTATAGTTGCAGATAGATCCTTATTTCTATCTTAGATGCGATGCTACTATGATCTCTTACCGGGAATGCAAGGATAGGTTATAAAGAACGATGGTTAGTGAGTACACTGGTTGAAGTATTGGCAATCAATGCAGGTATTTAATTCACGATTGACTTACGAATTTAAAAGGTCGCGTGTAGGCGACGCGGACCGCGGTCGAGGTCGTAGCTGGAGGAAAATGGTGTTCGATAATTACATTATTATACTTCCGACTCTGGGATCGATTATATTATCGAGTCGTATACGTGGATATTGTTTTAAACGATAGGTTGTCATTCGAATTATGCAGTTTAGAGATGTATTCGACGACATTTTATTAACAAGATTGGTCATTTTTGAACATAATTCGTATAAATATGTATATTAAATATTAAAATTTTTAAGTATCGTTTTATACAATTTTTAACTTAATTATTGTTAAAGAAAATAATGAAGAAATTAATAATTTACGAGTAAGTGATGTAATATCAAATCACTTAAAAAAATAGTAGTGGCATGCCCGGGTTTCGTCTGGGTAGTAGAACTATGATTTAGATAATTGATACCGATATTACATCGCTATTACTTGATATTAATTTTAATTATGTAGTGTAATTGTCGAATATTGACGACTCGTGTGGCACAATGGTCACCATACCCGACCGGTTGAAAGTCTCCGCGTTCGACTTCCAACGGAACGGAAAATTTACTTATTGAGTTTAAATTAGTTTGCTCAGTCTTGGTATGCGTATGTCTTTATGTGTTGTCCATCGCACCCACGACACTGGGAATATTATTGTGGGGCTATGAGTGTGCACCTTTATTTAATATGTTTAAAACCAAACACTAATAATCACGTATAATATTGGTTAAATAAGGGAAGTAACATTTAGGGAAACAAGAGTCACAGCTCTTTCTATAACGTTGTTTACGGATGTTTTCTTTACTTAATTAACTGCTCATGATTTTTTGCCTTTGTTTATTCGGATGAATATGACTTTTAAATAGTTAAGAATTTTTCGAATAGGTACTGTTTTTTCAGAGATCACTCCAGATAGATAATTGTAATGTAGTGTGTAGTAGTATTATACATTAAAATTAATGATGCTATTGTATTGTTTCAGACTCTGAACCCAGTATGGAATCAGGAGTTTGTGTTCAGGGTGAGTTCTGGTTTTTCTTTGATGATAAAAGACACATACTGTTTATATTTAATAAAGTTCTAATTTTAGGGTAATCTTGTAAAGAAACTGTTTAAATCTTTAAATGTGAATAGCAGACAAGCAAATGAGGTAATTGTTCCAAAGTCAAAGTCAAATTATTTATTTCGTCTTAGGAACTTACAGCTCACTTAACGAAAGTCAAAAACTACTAAAAA
>DWJN01005881.1:0-11107 GCA_018248895.1 Carystus phorcus
TCTATTGGTCGCGGGCGGAACGAAAATGTATTGTCTTATTACAATGCTATTGACAATTACTAGCCCGTTAGCGTGATTACGCCATCTATTGGGCACGGGTATAACTATGATATAATGTATTGTTACAGTATGTAAAAATTACAAGTTACTGTAAACGTACGCCATTAAAATTGTATGACTCTGAGTTTGATAATATTTAGATGTTATGTAAAGAAACTGTCGTTAACAATTTATAATAACTAGTGATAATGTGATCTTCATTAATATAAGATTATATATTGCGATAAAACATTCACAAACTTACCTATAATTACATAAAACTCATACCCCTAACCTTTGTGTATAATATTCCGTATTTACTCAATTTTAGTCATATCGCCGAATACGACAATCTGCCTCTTGGGGTTTAAAGCCGTCCTATTCAATAGTCTCATCAAAATCGAACTTCGATTCTGTAGTTCGCTGAGAAACATAAATACTCTGTATTCAGTTGTATGCCTCCTTGTCAATTCCACTTCAAAATCTATGCAGTAAAGCTAATTGGTACTAGATTCTTTCAACGTAACAGATAAAGATGTTTCATTTAGAATCATATTTCGCATTTTTAATGAGCCCACGAGACTATAGTATTTTACTTACCCTGCTTATTATTATTAAGAATGTTGAACAATATAGCAGATTTTGAATACGTTATTCGTTGAATATCAAGTAAATACAATAATAATAAAAATAGTTCCAAAGCTCATAATGTAAAAAATATTTATAACACTAAATATTGTGAAAGTTAAAGGTTATAAATCAGAACAAAACAAGTTTCATAGCTAATGATATAAAACTTACAAAAGAAGAAATTTAACTAACTAAGCACGCTTCGTTTACGTGGATAATATAAACGAAGTTGTATCGCTTTAAAATTCCCGATAAATGTATTCAATCAATAAATAATTAAAAGCCAATCTTACAATTTAAATTAAAGTCTTCCACGCCACTGGTCGTTTGCTATTTATACCGTTCATTGCATCGCGTGCAGTCCTCAGTAAATTGAAATTCCAGAAATTGAATAAGCTTTATACCAGGTTATTTATTTCAATACACTGGAGCAGTTTGGTTGTTATATAAGCAACTGAATTTTTGTGTAGTGTTTGAAAAAAATATTTAGAAAAAAATATATTCATATAACAATAAGTATAATAACTGCACATGTGTTAAACGCCTTTTCCGGGCAATAATACAAATATTATAACTAATTTACCCTACTTTAAACCCACGTCACACCTTAGTAGAGGCCTACGTCGTAGAAAGCTACGAGATTCCGTAGCGAAGTCTACGCCCTATTGTAGATAACATTTAACTTCAATAGCTTCTTACAACATTGCCTTCATAAAAACAAATATATTTTTTAGGATAGAACATGATACATCATGTATGGTTTTAAACGTTTTTCAAAATTATTTCAAGCTTGAAACCCAATGGTTAATTTATGATAAAATAGTGTTAGAGCGTGAAGATCCATCTCATTAGAGTGTCGTGTGTCGTAATATGGTATCAAAGAATGTAAAACGGTCTAGACGTAAATTTGATAGGGTTAACTATCTTTAGTATAGATCAAATGTCACCTGTCAAGAGTTTCTCCCCGCTGCCGCAGTCTCGCCGTGACCACGTTCCATGTAACTGGGTCAAAATATCGGTACAAAATATAAAGATGATACAAGATATCCATGATAATACAAGACTGAGTACCTATTACAATGATACAGTTATATGAAATTAAAATGAAAACAAACAGATCGGCTTTGTTCAAAGTTTTCTTGTAACAACTTTGCAGTTCTTATACGGAACTAAATCCTGGTTGAAAATGTTCTTCGTTGCTTGTAGTGCACCCTGCCATGATGCTAGATCCCTTCTCTTGGCGGTCGCTGAGTTCAATATGACCCCACCTAATACAGTACTATCATGGTGGTAGCGATTTATACCGGCTACCTAGGTTTTTATACCGCCGACCACATAAAATGTATTATAATTTTTATCGTATATAACTCATTAATTTGACAATTTAACTTTTATTATTAACATGTCTATTTTTTTTGTTTGTGATTACTATCATGTAGGTAATAAAGGAATTACGCTACCTTAGAAATATTCTTACTAAGAAATATTATTCTTTGAAAATGTGACTGTCTACTCGATATCCTGAGCGAACGGATGTTTTTACTGAAGTATAGATATTCTAAAAGAGCATTTTCTAATAACTTTATTTATATAACACTAGCAGACCCGGCCACGCGTTGCTGTAACTAAGGTTTACATACTCAATTTAGCCGACTAATTACCTAACACCGCTAATATACTGGATTTAGTTGAAAGAGATAATTAAAAAAACTGCACAAATTTTCATGCATTTTCACGTAGAGGTTTTAGAATATGAATACGCTTACATTCTTTTATATATGTAAATACTCGACAAATGACCGACAAGCCGTTTGATGTAATAATGACTGAAGGACAATGTTACTATGTAGTTTTTCTGCAAAACACATAACAAAACATATTACGGTTACTTATAATTAAATACTTTGCGGTTCCTTTATACGCAAAAAGTCCTAAAAGGAAAGGAAATTACTAGTTAATATTAAAATTAAAATACAGAAAGAAATATATGGCATGTAATAGGAATTATATGAGGATTTTCATTTGAACAAAAGAACCAACGTCTAACATTAATTGACTTGTTACGTGATAATGTTACTACGCTTTTAGTCATCAATTCCATCACAGTGAGAGAGACATTAATGGTATGAGTACGAGAGCTGGAGGCAAAGTGGATGAACGGCGTATTTCCGTCGCCTTTACAACTTGGTATGTATCCGAATGTATTTTCTCGTATATTTTTAAACATTTCAAACATTTCAAAGTTCATATGTACATATGTTAGGAATATTTTGTTACACATAAAATACGTTTCCTAGTGTTAATAATAAATTGGACTTTCGTTTAAAGTACATTATATATTTAAGGAACGTTTTACCTTTGTATAGAGAAAATCGGTCTAACCGTTTAGAAGGAGTTTAGTAATATACACAGGAACCGAATTATTATATGTGTATCTATATTATAAACTCATCCAGTCGCGTCTGTATGTATGCCTAACGCGATAAACTCTAAACCTACCGAAAGGATTTTTATAAGTTTTGACTAATGGACGGAGTGATTGAATATGAAGGTTAGACTCGACACTAGATAGTGTTCTATTATTCTCTACACAAGTTCAAATTCAAATTCAAAATAATTTATTCATAGGGGTATTATTTCAATACACTTATGCATTTTTTCATTCTACGACTGTTTCGGAATGGTGCTTTTACATCGAGGAGAAGAAACGGCGAAAGAATTAAGATCTGAGAATACAAGTAAAATGAATCACATTAACCTTTACCAAAAACGTGAACGAATCTGAAACTTATCTCTTAAAGAATAATATTTCTACAAACAGATATATGAAGACATATTTTGAACGTACTATTCTGCGTTTTAAACTTTCTAAATGGTTTTATATTTACACAGTTTACGCTCTCTCGTTCCGCCACTCTCCAATGTTTCTGCTTGACACTTAATCTTTTTATTTCAACATCCTTTGATCACGCTTAAGGTAGCTTTAGCGAAACATTTCTCGTAAAGCATTATGGAAGCAGCTATTACTTAAGAAAAATTATTAGTATAATAGTAATAAGACTTGAACTGCAAAAATAATCTTTTATCTATGTATAAAAATATTTTTTTGTGTTTGTTTGGTAGTTTGTTTCCTTATGGACTTTGAAATAGAAGGGCACTGATATCTGTAGCAACTTCGTTCAGAATCCTCTGAAGAAGGTTTAGGTATTAAAATTATATCGATCGGACACATGGTTGATGAGTTACAGTCAAAAATGTTTACTCAATCTGTTGGACATATGATTAATATGTATATGTTGACTACTCTTTTTTTATATCCTTAAAAACGTTAACAGGTTAAAGCTAGTAATTTAATAATAGCATAGATTGTATGGCCACTATATTTCTACATCCCTCTTGAATTTATCATAGACAAGGTCACCCATATGAACCTTGACCTCTGAACAACGCATTCATGATCTGATGCAAGGGCTTTTATCCTCAACTTCCCTTTTTATCAACTTTTTTAATACAGTCGTGAAGGTACAGAATAGAGACACAGAACTAGTCCGAAAAATGATAAAACACGAGCTTCCTTCGTAGAGAATTTACACGTAGCTCGGAATATATAATGTTGGTGCGAAAAGTTGTCCAAAATACTCTTAACATTCTTTTCCAGCAAAACCTTGCTAGAGCCTCAATCTTCTGCATTATTCCATCGTTACCTCTTCTCTTTAGATGGCTTCATAAAAATATCTAGCACTAGCAGCCTCATCAAATCTTCAACAGGTCCACAACTTGTTTGGCTAGGAACCCTTCGCATCATAAAAGTAATAAAATTATTCAGATGTTTCTTTTCCTAACACACAATTATTCCATACTTATGGCACGTGCCAAATGTTTCATTCTTGCAATATAATATTACTACTGAAGAAAGGAAGATCCTGTTACAATCTCAAACAAATAATTACTTTTAGACTGTTTCGAGTTGAAGTTATACAATCAGCCTAAGAAATTTTGTTATGGAGGTATAACAAATCGGGTTGTACTTCGTCTGGCCTTAATGAAAAGTAATTTTATCTTACCGGTTTACTTGAATAAATCAAATCGATGTATAACTTTTTTTTTAATCTTTTAACGGTCCTTGTGTGGTATATTTTGATACGCGGATGTGATTATGTAATTTGTTATATTTGATAGCCCTGTATCCGGAGCGAGTTGCGAAACATATTAAAAAAAAGTAATTGAAAAAAAGTCAACATTTATGTATATCAACCATTCTGTTCAATTGATCAACAAAAAATCAACATTTTTAATTTTCAAATTTTCAAGAGTCCGATCGATATAATTTTCTTACTAAAACCTATTTCAGAAAATTCTAAACAAAATTGCTAAAGATAAACAAACAAACATTGATTTTTATAAACATAGATATACGATTATGAACAAACCATGGATCAATTGCTCCAAAGGAACAAATACAGTTAAGTTCCAATTATTACCCTTTTAATGAAATATAGGTCTAGGATTTTCTTTGCCAGCGTCAATGTGGCGAAACTTGTAACGGCATCCAACTTAAACATAAGTTTTTTGATAAGTCAGTGTTTAAACGATGGGGAGGTGGGGTGTTACAGGTTGCTGGGGTATGAGGGAACGTTCAATAGTGATGTTCGATAAAACGATATCGACATTATCATTATAATTCGGCTCGACTTTTTATTCACTATCATGTTCCAAGTTTGTCATAGTGATACTATGTTGTGGGACACACAAATAAGTTACACAGTAGTTATAACTTATGTATAATTATTATTTCAAATGTAACAATTTTCAATGATTACTCAGCTATGAAGTTCAGCCTATGAAGTTAAATAGGTATGGGCAGAAGAAAAGGAATATCTAGCAGATTAAATTCTATTAAAGTATAGTCAAAAAGTGTAGTATTTATAAGAACTTTGAACATCCGCAAACATGGACACTGTGTAGATAACTTCGTTATGTCTTCCTTTGGTTAGGTCATATTATTATTTGTATTTTATCAACCATGTGTATTTTTTAACTTTTTTTCATATTTTTATTAAACCTCTCAAGAATTTTTTTCTAAAAGGAAATAAAAATTAGATTTCTACTATAATTTTTATCATTTTAACAATAGTAGCAAAAAAAATATATAATTTTTTTTATCGACAATGTAACTGACGTACATCACTAAGAAGCAACAGGGTGTCGGACGCCTGCGCGTTTCCACCCCAGTTAGTATAAATAGAGGTGCGGGTCCATTCGGGATTCAGATCGTCTTCAGCTTCTGGATACCGCGAACTTCCTAAACACTTAGGACATCCGCGAATACCGTTCGTCGAAGCTATGTCTCCCGCGCCTGGTTCTGCTTAAAAACTTTGCTACAATAGACTGTGTGCTGTGCTGTGACTTTTCGTGTTCGTGGCGTGATGATGGACTATAAGTTTTAATTACCGTTACGATGGCTGTGCTTGTTAAAAAAGTTAAAGGTAAGTTTTACTTATTTGCGACTTTTGAAATTTTTATTGTGTCCTTTTTTAAATTATTCTCGACATAGCTCGCGTTTAATCTGCTATAAGGTGATTTATATTTTTAATAACTGTCTTTATCTATTCAGATACAACACTTTGTATAAAAAACTGCGCTTATATGAATTCTTTAATTAAAATCGCCTAGCAATTTTAACGTGATTTTCACTGAAGCAATAAGCAAGTGCGCTTTTTAATTTTGAATAAAATATGAAGTTATAAGCGTCTGCGGCGATTCATATTTGCGATATTACTACTAATTTATCTAAAATATAGTACTAAATAATTACTAAGTTGTCTAAAATATATTAGTTATAAAATGTATACGAAAGTGTAAATTATTTTGTCGAGAATAGTTTAAGTTCCAGTGTAAAGCTGAAAGAAGCGCTGCTACTTGTTCCAGATGCTGCTCAATAATTATTTTTGAACTGATTAGAAATAAGACATTTGTGTAAAAGTTGTATTTTAGCTATTTTAATTATTCATGCTGCGAAGAAAGATATACATATGTATGTACATACCTTGCTTTGTATCTTAAAATTTTCACGATGATCGAGTTTAATCAGAAATTGTAAAACATTGTTTAAAAGCGGTATGAATTAAATAGAACTCGGATCTTTTATTACTTCTATAGATATTACCCGTAATAAATTGTATCTAAATTTCATCTCCGAAATAATGTAAGTTAAAACGTTAAAGTTCAATTTATGAAAAAAAAATCATGGCATACGAAAATTGTAATTATGTTCTTTACAGAACATGCAGTCGGTGTCGAAACATTGTCACAGTATGATTGTGCAAGCGTTCATAATGACTTATTGTATTGTTTTATTTTTGTATTGTTTTATTCTAAGCCGAGATAGGTTAACGGTTTTCTTGGCGACCTGGGTCAAATCGTCCACTCACCTGTCACTACCCGACTCGCGACGTAAAAGAGGGTTGTTTCTCAGCTTATTAGAAATTAATTATCGCTCGCTGCGGAAAAAAAAGAATATAATACTCGCTAGAGACTATTACACTACAACCTTCATATTATATTAAAATATCCATACTAAGTGAAGCAGTCTGCTGCCAGGTGTGTACGTATTATGTTTTCTCTCAAAATGTTATGATTTTTATATCGATTTTCCTGTGGTCTACAGGTAAAACCTTCACTAATATCCAAAAGGAGGGTTTGTATAATTAATAATGTTATATGTAAATTGAATGAAATATTATGATAAACATTGGAGATGTCGGAAAAATTTAAGACGATTAAGAGCAAATTATTTAAAGTCGATTTAAAATGTAGACTTCTTTTTCCACTAAAAAGTTGTATTATAATAAAAAATAAATTGAAAAAAAACTTAAATGTTCTTAAAATAGAATTAAATCCTAACTTCACCTCATCGTAGCTCACCTTATTTCATTTCAGTTTATTTCATTTTATTTTAATTCACTTTATTTCACTTTGCTTCGCTTCACTTCTCGAAAAGTTAAATCACTATCTTATGGTGGTGTTTTAAATATAGACTGCATGTAGTTTTACAGCAGAAAATATATTGTTCTTTGTTATCTAGATATCATTACTATTCAAATGTCTAACATTATCATACACACACAGAAGTGGCCATATAATTACTTATCTGAATTACTGTGTAACTACATGCACTGCTATAAGAAAAAAGGTGACAGAAAAGGAAAAATGAAGAGAAAACTATTAATAAATAAGTAAAAAATATTAAAATATTCTCGAGAGTCTGAATTACTTAAGTGTCATAGAAAAAAATTGAAGGAGAAGAAATATTTTCCAATACTTTTCTTTGATGATAATTTACTTCCTTCAATAAAATCATAAAGTAAAAGATATTTTTCTAGTTTTAGTAATATTCAATTTAAATATTTGATAAAAATACATATCAGCTACTACTTACTAAATGTCAAGATTACCTCTGTGAAATAATTTTAATTGTAAATTTAGTGGCGATAAAACCGCTAACATGTTCTGTTCTTCACATTTCACACATTTTTTAAAATAATTCACTAGTTTTAAGGACAGGACGTATGTTGCCATTATATTATCTGGTATATATCGAAATTATATAATGTGTGACACAAAGCTGTATACTTGACTAGATATACATGTAGTAATTAATGGACAGACTCCTATTGCACACAGCATCGTCTTCCGGTCCCCTCAGGGTTATTGCGTTACCATATACCAAATTGGCGAGTCGTAGTTAGATAGATAATGTACATCAATTATGTTGATTTAATATTATTACGCAGAAATATTATAAGTTGAAATTTAGTGACATCTGATTGTATGTTGTCTGGCTGTAGGTTGTAACATTTATAAATATTGGTAAGGACGATGTAAAGCTCAAAACAGATGGCGGTACTAGAGTTTGAGACAACTTTATAGTGCATTATGTTTCAAAATCTTCAGTTAAGTCTACATGCTTAAGTCTGATTTTTTTTTCTTCGGTATAAATTAATGCTTGATATCATGTTTATTAAATGAAATTAAAGAAAAGCCATGTATATCAAACGTGTGTCTAATCTATTAGCAAAAATCAACATTTTCGACTTTAACTCATCAACCATGTGTCCGATCGATATAATTTTGATACCAAAACCTTCTTCAGAGAATTCTGAACAGAGTTACTACAGACATCGATACTCTATCTCCTACCCTTTTAGAGTCCATTAGGGACTTACAGACAAACATTCATTTTTATATATTAAAATAATGAATTTGTTACGACAAAATTGACGAATCTATAGCGTAAGTGTAGCTAAATTAGTTGCATCCTTATTTTTCCATCGAAGGCTCCATGTTTGTATCCCGATTGAGGTAAACGTTCATAAGACAAATAACTGTATTTTCTCGAATCAACTAAGTATATAATGTTTTGAGTCATCTATAATACGAAACTGTAGTAAAATTGTAATCGTTGTTGCTAAGAACGAAGTTTCTAGTAAAACAGTAAAAAATGGGTGTCTGGCGAAGCAAGCGGTAACAGCTAGATGCAATATATTTTCTGTATCGGAACTTGCCTCAGAATAATGTATTGCTTATTAAACTTATTGCGATCGACGTCTAAATATTTCGTCACGAGTAAAAGTGTATTGGTATTACAATCTAAATAAACCTTACGATTTTCTTTAGGACGTGACAGACGTGGAATTATTTCTAATAGAAATGTGAGGTACCTGTTTCTTATAATATTTTTTGCCCACGATAATTATTTGCTCGATAAAGCTCATTATTTTTGCCATTCTTGGATAATTAATGTTCATATTTAACGATATACTGTACTTGATAATTATAAATAGCCAAAATCACTCTTTAAATTTCAAAACAAAAAACCAAACATAGGTGGGGAGAAATAGGGAGGTTCTTAGAAGGTAGTTTGTTTTACAAGGAAATTCACCCTGGCTGCTATACTAGACCAATTAGCCGTGCTATCAGAATTTCAAGTTAAACTTCATGTCTAAAATGTTAAATCAAATAGCGAATGGAAGCGAAGTTAGGTAATATAATACAGTTCAGTTTCTACTGGACTTGATATTTGACTATCATAAACGTTATTTGATATTAGTTTTGTTATTAGTTTCCCAAGTTCTATGTTTTTATAATTCAAATTCATATCTTTAAAGGTATAACAGATACTAACCAGCACTTCGAAGAGATACGTTATCCAGTAGAAGAGTAAGGGGAGAATGGTACATCCTTAGCGCATCTTAAAAAAACATATGTTTATTATACAAACATTCTCTTACTTCAGCTGAACTGGTTGCGAAACTGGTTATTTCCATGCGTCGTTGAGATTTACATGATTATGAATATGTAATGAAGAAGATGAATATCTGCTGTAATCTACACTAATAATTCTTGCCTACGAATTGTGCTTTTATGCGGTGTCTGATTTATGCTACTGGTATATGACCCATATTTGGGACGTTATTTAACTGCAACAAGTCCTATAAAAGATCCCCTAACAAACTATGCAAGTAACGAAAACGTAATCAATTGATGATTTTTTATAAATTGATAATATACCTATGTATATTTACTGTTTCGTTAAAAGTATATCATCTGAAGTTCATCGTTTTACTTCACATTATAATAGCTTGACTTTAACAATATCTTTTCTGATAGTAAGTGAATATGAAGCCTAAAATATTTCACAATTTGATAATCAACTTTTTTTTTATTTGGTATCTATAGATAAGTGTTATCAATTATTAAAAAACGTGTTTTTTTATTTCAACATGAACTGAAACTCATATTACCAAGTAAATAATTAATGGACGAGTAATTATAACGTCGTAATAAATTAGTTTAATATATTGGATTTATGTTCAGTCTCCCAAGCGTTTGTACATCCGAGGCACGCACATTATTATCTCTTACTGAAACGGCAAAGAAAAATGTGAAGACCTATGAACCCAAAAGTTCTCCATTACATTCTTCAACACTTTGTGATACCACAAATATATACTAAGTAGTGTAAGCTTATTTAACAGTACTTTACCTTACTTCATATACTGTATACTGATTAAATATAAAATACTACAACTCCGATTTGCGGTCCAAATTCGACTGTAATACAATAATACTGTAATACAATAATCAAAGCCTTATTTCACATTGACTGTATTGAATTTTGAATTATTAAGTGATTATTTATTACAATAACTATTTCCTTTTCTACACTTCTTCTAAAGAAGGGTACATAGATTTGCACTTCGTTCGCTTCACTTCGCTACATAGATATACTCATAGCTATGTAAATTGATACAATAAATGATGCGCTCATAGCCTGGCAGCGCGCATCTGTCGTAAGAGATTTACCGCCAGTTTCTGAAAGGCTTGTCAAAATTTCGTTCATATAACACGCATATTAACGTGAAAGTTCCATGAAGTC
>DWJN01005882.1:0-11106 GCA_018248895.1 Carystus phorcus
AAAAGTCCGCGACAGCATATGTCTAGCTTCTAAGGTTAACCCACAATAAGCATTTTTATGGTTATCAAAATAGTTCTTAAATAATAATTTATATGGCAAAACAAAGTTTGCTGGTTCATCTAGTATTAAATATATGAGGACGTTAGCGGGCTCGTTAAATCTCGCTATTAATAAACTATTATAGAAATGTCGGATAAATAAATTACAATATAAAATTAATCCCAATGTATATCCAAAGATTCACTATTAGAAAACTCATGCAACAATTAACCCACCTTTGTTCCTGTGATCTTTTGTATGTTGCAAAAGTGTAACAAATAATCTCGCTAGCGTGTGTAAGGTTGCCAACCTTTTTTTGTCTGGATATAGTATTTAAAAAAAAACTATAAAAAATATAGTACGCTTAAAAAAATATAGTATTTTAATGGGGAAGAATAAGAAATAGACTAGGTTATTTTTTTACTTATATATATTTTATTTTATTAATTTTCGTGTTGCAAAATATAAACATTGATCTATTGTACTGAAATGTAGTATTTTCGCGTACATATACTTTTTATATAACATAAACATATATTTCTTCAACAGTATATAGTAGTGTTGGCAACACCAAGTGTATGTAACAAATGTTTTACAACTTACGTGAACTTGACACGCGTAGGTTTCAGTACTTGGGGCGTCGTGTTGCCGATCCCACACTGGCCGCTCTTGTTGTCGCCACACGCGTACACCGCGCCCGTATCTGCGGTCACAACGGTCAGGCGGTTCGATCGTACACCGACGTAACAACTACTCGTTATTGCTCATTTTTTAGCTTAATATATGAATAAATGAATGAATGAATGAAAATCTTTATTTCTAAACTAATAGCAGAATACAAACAAGTAAAAGTGAAATAGGTTCACGCTCATTAACCGTAAAATTTCACGACCGCTGGTTTTCAGAGTGAACCATAAGTGATACAGTTGGGATGATTGGAGTTACAGACAATGCCGAGAATTACAACTATAGAATTCTTACACGTCAATTACTAACTTAAAACTTCTTAATGACAAATCATTCAAAACAAATTATTCACAAAAAGCATGTGTCTGTGTGTGTGTGTGTTGTACGTGTATGTTGTGTGTTGTGTGTGTGTGTGTGTGTGTTAATCATTTTAAATGGCACTCGTGTCATGCGTTAAAGTTTCCTGACTTTTCTGATGTTCGAGTAGCTAGTAGCTGGTATATAGCTATAGCGAACACTGGGCATATCAAATTCAATCGGATACCCACGATTATTCATCATTTATTTATGTAACGGGTCAAAATATCGGTATAAAATACAAAAAAAATTGCGAATACCCGTTTGCATGTAAATATATTTTTTATAATAATAATAACGATTAGTCCAAAGCGTATTACACAATTTTATCGTATTACATATGTATATAAAATAGTGATGCGTTAGTAAAACTGCGCATATTTTTGTGTAATTCGCATGTATGGTGTTATATTACGACACAAGACATATGTTGTTCGTACCTGTAACAAATAAGGTATGATTCCTGCCGGTTGCTGCGTGTATAATGTTATGTCCTTTGAGCGCCGGAACAACCTCGGGTATATCGCGTGTTACCGTGTCACCGAACCCCAGTTGACCACAGTTATTACGCCCTGTACAAATGAACAACTCATAAAACAACAAGAATATTTTTTATTAGTAAATGTATCGATAATGTTCTAAAATATCTCCGATGGGTCCTAAGTGACAGTCATCAAGGCACACTCATCAATTTAGCGCATTAGTGCGTAGGGTACTCTGAATAAATATATAAATAGAAAGATATTTAGACGTCTCCACGATTAAATTTTTTTGGTTGTCAAGAAAACTAATTTTTATTATGATATTTTTAAGTTTTTAGTTTCTAAGTCATGCCCTATGTTCTACTTGGAAATCCTCTTCATTTACCCACTAGCCATATTAAACAAATATATAAAATTTAGTTCGACCGGTTTATGAATACATGGTATACTACTAATCGAGCCTCTTCTTTTGATACCCATATAAAGAATAGGAATATGAAATGTTTATTATATCAAAAAACACCACAAACTTCAGATCATAATAGGATATAAAATTGTAATTCGATGTTGCACCTGTTAGATGTATAGGATAAAAAGGTTTTGCACTCAGATTACAAGTTACCCAAAGCCTTTGATATTTCAGTGCGCCGACATCATCTGACATTTTGTGGCGACGGTCATCTTAGAACTGATATTTGTCATAGTCTACAGTATTCTACTAGTCAAGCCCTTTCATTCGATAATAGTTGTGAAAAAATATGTAATTCAACATATTGTAGTGCCATCTTAGCTTAGGTGATACAGAATGTATTAAATGGTCTTGACGTCAGAACTATAGGTGTACTAAATATTAGATCAATCTGTCAACAGGAAGTCAAATTAGAATTACTAAATTTGACCCAAATAAATAAACAAACACGTCAAGCTAAATAAAACCGTTCAATATGACCAAGAGAACTGAAGAATATCATCGATTCAATGGCATTTTAAATTTTAGTAGAAAGGAATCCAAAAAAACATTTTTATTTTCGTTAGTCGTTAAAAATTTAAGTTTGGAGCAATAATTATGAGAAATGATGATAACTGACAATAATGATTACTTAATTTTGAAGCAATGCTCGTTTATTTTCTGTTGCATTGCTCTGCGTCTACAACTTCTCAGTATAATATCAAAACTGATAACTGATGAAAATATTAGAAAATTTTACGCAGCAAAGTACTTAGTGCACCTAACAATAAAGTAATTGTATTGCGTAGATAAAATAAATACCAAATGTATATGCTTCACCGTCTTCAGACACCAGCACTGAGTGGGCTGAGGAACAACCACTCACAATCAGCCGATACTGTCAATATAAATAAAAACACAAATTATAATCCAAAACAAAAAATGGACAGTAAGGGAAACAATCGAAAGAGCTACTTCTTTGTATAACATAGTATGTTGATAAACCTATAAAAATATTTCCATAAGTATATCATTCATATTTCCATATTTCCATAGATATATTGATAACCACAATTTACATCATGATGCAGGCATAAACTATAAAATTATTAGTGTCAACCACAATAAGAAACAAATACCTTAAGATTAGTGAATTTATGGAATGTGTAGAGATTTGGATGAGTCCGCTTGGATGGATTGTTGTCTCTTTTAGCCACAAGATCCCAGGAAACTAGACCAGCTATCATGAGCACTCCAGGTGTTTTGTAAAATGTTTTTAATAGTTCCTGTAATGATACAAAATACATTATCTAGTTGGCATGAACAATCTCAACAATGTGACACTGTAATCAAATTAGCAACAAATTCATTTTATTTACAAGTTTATCTGAAATTTCACTATCAGCACTCACAAGTAAGCAGTTTAATTTTCTTTTGTTTTTTATACATTACATCTCTATTTTAATAGTACTTTGATGACAAGTCTATTGGCAACTGTGATAATATTACATTTACTTTAATCATAGAGAAGTCCACTAATGAACTATCTATGTATTCCTAACATTAGTGTTCATGTTGTTGGCAAGAAAAAGTTGAAACAGCTAAATTGCATCTTTCATTAGAGTCACCAATGATTTATAATATAATCATCATAAAATACATGATGCAAAGTAACAACGAAAAAAAATCGTTAATTTTGTAAACCATATCAAAAGAATCAAACAACATAACATCAGTATTACACTTGGGCTAACATCCACATACTAGGATTTAAACCCTCATTGTAGGTTATAATTATAAATAAACATTTAAAGTTTTATGTCTGCATGGTTTCACAGTTATGGTTTTAAATTGTAGGATAGCAATGTCAGTCAGTAACATAAAGTCAGTTGATAAATGACAAGCTGATGTACAATTATCTATTATTATTAATATTAAACTTACACCTTAATCAAGGTTCTTAATAATAATATGTTTATACTACTATATGTGACACACATTTTTATTAGTAGCTTTTTTTCTTATGCTATGATTATAGAACTTGTATACATTGTGTGAAATATTTTATTATTAAGACCACTAGCATATAAGTATATAAAAAAAATTGTCAAGGCACATTAATAAAATGATGGGCTATTTAAGATTCCAATGAAATAAAATAAAATAATTACCTCTGGTAGCTTTGCCATAGGTTCATCTATGATAGGTGAAGGTGATCGTTTTGACTGCTCCTGTTGATGATCGGAAAGTGAAGACTCACTGTCATCATCTTCGGAAACATGTTTGCGAGGTTTCTTTATTTTACTATGGCCAGAGTTTGCTGCCGATCTCTTATTGTTCATCTTATTGGACATGGTAGGCAATCTGAAATTCTCAAGCATTTCATGATAATGTTCAGGAAATATAAGTGTTATTTATAGACAAGCATAATAGTATGGTTCATAATCCATTGATGTAGTCAAGATCAAACATTAATGGATTGTTACATGTACAGCCATTATTTTTATGTAAGTTGATTGCGATTCTGTAGCCCAGATCTTCTTCTCAATAATTCATTGTATGGGTGTCAAACAGTACAAGAATACATTTAGATTAAAACATAATTATGTTGCAAAACAGTGTCTGATAGTTCAGCTAGTAATAAAATAATTTACTTAATAAGACAAATTTAAGATATATTCCCATTTTATCTTGGCAGCTTGGTGTACATGTTCTAGAGATGAAACAGATGGCAGTTTAGCCAGATATGGAATATTCGGCCAACCTTATTTCCAGATAGAAATAATACTATCCAGGCTCATGCGAAGAAAGTGATGTTGTAGCATGTGAACTTTATTATTATCTCAAGTTAGTGTGAATTGATCACAATTATGATTGATGAATTTTAAAGTTATTTTGTGATTACCTACTGATTACATTTCTTACACTATACTAAGTAAAACCATTAATTACCAAAATTTTGTTTTAAACTAATATAGGAACTTGTTATCCAGTATTCAGCTAGATAGTATTTGGGTGTCCAATATGCCAGATATCGCACAGCTACCAGATATCTATTTCATACCTAATGTATACATTCACATTTCTAATATACGTTTCTCTTGTAGTCCAGACAGCTTTTAGAAGATAGTTTTAAAAGTAGTAGTTAGTTCTTCTAAGACATAATTGTAACTTTTAACTTTTGAGTCACACTCTACTTGCTAACATTATGTACTAGCTACTTGCTAACATTATGTGCATGCAAGGAAAGCTTGCTGCTCCACTCCTATTCATTTTAGCATGATGTTATATAACCTATAGCCTTCCCCCATAATTGGACTATCTTACACTAAAATAATTTTTCAAATCAGTCCAGTACTTTTCATTTCTTTACAATATCTAGAAATTGCTACCCTAGCGATAAGGTCACCCTTTGTATACCATACTTTTCTGTAATATTTATGGTCAGTATAGAAGCTGTATTTGAGAGATCATTTACATAAAATCAGGTGTTAAGTCCACCCATTGCACTGCTGAGCGTTAAGGTTGCTGCAGTAGAAAAAAAAACAATAACAATTAATACACTTCTCTATGGAATCTATTTACTACAATTTAAATTCAAAGTTCATGATTTGTTCAATTTTTTAACTCCATGAGATAACCATTGCATCTTTCTTAAATTGCATAATTCTCTAGGTTGTAAAGTAGTATATTATATTCCACTTGAAACCTAAAACTCTAGTCATCATTTCTGTTATCATCTTTATCAATTTTAAATAACATATAACAATTTATTTAAAAAAAAACAAAATGTTATCCTTAATTTATTTCTAAAAATCAAAATATTATTTTCTCAATATATCTTTGTTTAGGGCAAAATTGTAGTCTCCTTAACATAACGGCTTTGTATATCTTAGAAAACTATATTAAAATAATTGGACGATAGTTGTTCAGCTTAAATAAACAAAAGAACCTAAACCACAACTTTGGAAAAAATACAAAATTATGGTAAAATATCTTAAATATCTACAGTTTTAGATCTACTGACGACAAACATTTTAAAGTAGGTACATAATTGCTTTCGTATACCTCTACACAACCGTAAAAATTTATATACTTTAACAAGTATTAAGGATTACTCCGTACATGGAAACAACTGCACGTGTTTACAACATTATTGTAGAGTATATAAACGATGTAGATATAAAAATGTAATATAATTAAACTTCAGTAATTTATGCTGTACGAATATCTCATCTTGGTAAAACACGTGCCAGAACTAATAAGTATTTACATTAAATCATTAATAACAAAAGTGTAATTATTTAATTAACATTCAAATTCAATATACACTTACCGAGAATTTCTTTTACAGAAATTAGAAAAGTACTATGTACTATTTAGGGAATATCAATTTAAATAATCAAATATGTCGGCGACCAAGCTTCATAATTTGTATGACAATTGACAATGATGGGGATACCGCGAAAAAAATATTATTATCCCAATTTAACATCTCACGAATGAGTAATAAAGTCAAAACTCGACTAAACGACTCGACTCTCAACTGGAGAAGGGAGTACTTTTTGGTCGCAACAAACACGACACAAAAGTGAAAAGAATCTGTTAAAGGTAAGCGTCTACATTGCATATTGAATATCAGAACCAAAGAGAATGTAACACTACGCCAAAGATTGGATTAGTTAGAGTAATATAAAAGGACACTACACTTCTTGGGAAAACATTAATACCGTTATTAATAGAAACTTTAAGTCATCTATTGACAACCTCTTGGCAGGCTAGGGCTAAATTAGGGCATAGATTTTAACGTATATATTTTTTTATAATAACAATCACGGGGTGCGGTTTAACGACCGGTCAATAATTTAAATATTTTCTTATTCCCTAAACATATCAAATTTCAGGCTTCTAGTTCTGATGGATTGGACTGACTTCCTAATGTTTCAGTCAATCAAGACTACATTTTTTAAATAGAAAGTTTATTTGTTGATATATTTTATAGACATACATGATAGGTTAGTGTTAATATTATACATTCTACATAACATTTCGTTCCATTTAAGATTAAATTGTCACCTTGTCAATTTTTAGATTGAGATCTGTATACCTACATTTATATAGTATTTATGTAACGAAATCTTTGAACTCTATTTTTACCCACTATAAACAGTCAAATGAATTAAAAAAAAATATGAAATACATAATTTTATTTTTTTTATCCCATCAAAGCCCCCCTTTTAAAATGTATAACTTCAAAAATAATTATTTACTAGGCGTAGTGATTTAGGTAATTCATATTTGAAAGCTGGTGTTTTTCTTGTTTTATTTAAATTTCAGCGCCATCTGACGAGTAGTTTTATCCATATTAATGAACACCTTACTTCATTCGTATGACTTCGGATTCGAAATGTTATATACGCCGTATTTAATTGAAGTCAGATTTTCTTTGGTTCATTGACAAAGTGATTATAGTTAAACAAACCAAGTAAAAAAAATTATACTATTAATATATTATGAAGGGTTTGTTTGATTATTTGAATGCGCTACTCTCACGAACTACCTACTTAACCGATTTGAAAAATTGGTCCATTTATGGAGCAAGGCTATAGGCTATATCATACCATAGCGTTAAGATAAATATGATCGGAGCAGTAATAAAAAATATTGCGAAAACGGCAAAATCTCGCTATACCAAACATACCTACCGAATCCGCTAGAAAAATAAACATGCGGTCATGGTCAACTCCGAATCGCACAGACTACTACAGACTACGGAGAGGTTCGAAATGTCAATTACATCCAAAAAGATGATGGCTTATGGCGGTTGCTCTAGAAACATTTACAGCCGTGATTTTTACTTGGTCTGTGAAACTAAGTAAAAATAGATACTGCCGTAGGGATGAACAAATGTGGAAGAAACATCGATATATATCGTATCGATATATTTAGAATATATTGGTAAATATTGATTATAAATATCGATATTTTCTCTGCAATAAGCGATTATCTATAGAATTTATCAAAATATTCCGAATTTTAAAGCAAATACAAATTTGGCTGTTTTGATATCCGTTTTATAACTTAAAATAGGTACATAAAGCAAAATTACATTAAACAAAAGTTACATTATTTAAACCAGTATTTGTCTGATATTGACGTCATGAGCACTCTTTGTTTGATGTGTTCTCCTGTTAATCTGCTCCTAATGTTTAAGAAATCTGATCGGTTAAATACATGATGTGACTTATGAGCAGACAGCAAAGCTATATAAAATATATCGATACGCATTTGGTATCTGAAAATAAATATCGAAAGTCGATATATCACTGATTTATATCGATTTTTTTTGCCCAAGCCTATACCAACAACCGCCGGTCCGGCGTACGCACTGTTTGCACCTTGTTCGCAACTTTTCATGGTTTACAAAAGAAGTTTGATACTTAATGTGTTGATATTTAAAAATACATTTTGTTATTTCTTGTTATGGGACCGCGAGGCGTCATGAAGCGGTAAGTATTTGTAATTTCTACCGCTTATTTTCCATTGTGTAGCGTATGTAAACTACAATTAAATCTTTGTACCTACACATTTACTACGCTGGTTAAGTCATAGTCTGGTCTAAACTAAATGAATTATTGTATTTTATATCATTGTGTATATTAAATGAATGTTACTGCTGAATAAGTGTATTGATTAAAGTATTTACTGGTACTAATTGTGTCAAATATTGATTTTAATGGTAGATGAAATAGTCGGTAATGCGGGTATGCCTTGGTTGTTGATAATATTTGTATAAACTACCTCACAAATTAGCGTTAGCGATATATAAAACTACAATAATAGTGTCCGTTATAACGTCCTTGACGCCTTCGCATTTTGTTAATAATTATATATTCATTAATAAATAAGATATGAAGATTAATTATCTAAGAATAATCAAAAGAAATTACATTTGGTAGATGCTGGCAGCAGAAGGCAATTATATCTAACTTGATTATATGTAACTTTATTAAATAATTTATTCTCTCATAAACATTAAAATTTTGCTAGCATTGCGAAGAGATTTTGTATGTGCTATTACATGAGAATTTATGTTATTTCCAGTTTTTCTTCATTTTCAATAAGCAATTGTTATACTGAATGTGGAAAGCAGGACAATGAGTATAGATATATACTCATAAATAGCATTAACCTGTCAACCTGTAACAACAGTTTTCAAAATGTAACATACATACAAGAGTAGGAAGTAGTTAGTGTATTATCAATAACAAAACAAATTATTATCACTTTCATTCCATTCAAAAACTTTTTATAAAATCACATTACATGACCAATCAGACATGCCTCATAGATAAGACAGGAGATGCCATCAAAAGATTACAAAAGTATAAAGAGTACTCAGTAAATTTAAAAAAAGAACATTATTTTTCCGATTTTGAAAAATTTGTTCCAGCTAGAACTCTTTAAACTGGTTGTCGTCACAACAATTGCCTAATTCACACAGAATCCTATTGAAGATATGCCTACATACATACACCCTACCTATACAATAGTATAGCTTACTATATTTACTTAAAAAAAGTTAGTGTTCTTTTTATGAAATGACCTACAGTTTACTTAGATCTTTTGACTTTGTTGATTATATGTTGTTTTTCCAAAAATGAAATATTTACATTATTCTAGGAAAAGCCAAGAGTAGGCTTAAAAGCAAAAATAATAAAATTTTACTATTTTATGTTAATTTTAGTGTGAAATTTGCTGTTGCTTGTTAGATACTGTATATTGTAATTACTTGTAAGTTTAAGCACCATGCAAATGATCTATGGTTGCAATGCGAGTTTATGCCACAATATGTATTTTGTACTCTAAGTATCAAGAATTTCTTTGCACAACTATGATCCAAGCAATTGTGAGAATTTGTAACATACTAGACAAGTAAAGTATGCTTAAAATAGCACTTCATGCATTTAATTAATTATGTCTGAAATGGAATCTCAAGTTTCCATTATTATGGTTGTAGCTGTTGCTATCGCAAAATATGAATAGGGTTTTTTTTTGCCTTAGGTTTTTATATATTCTTCTGCCAAAAATAAAACGTCACTCCAAAAAAAAACTATTCAAAAAAAGGTAAACATATAAATTGTGCTAGTGCCATGACCTGAACACCGAGACGGGCTTATCGTCGACAACAATGGTACTAAATATCATGTGTGCCAATGTTTTGCCATAATACAACAAAAATCATTCTGTTTTTAATATTGTATGTATGTAAGGTTTTTTTTTTTATGTAACTAGCTGATAAACAAGCAGTTGATTGTAAAACTGTCAGACTTGCTGGTAAGATAATAATTGAAGAAATAATGTTGACTACATAACAATAATAGTGATCATATAATTCTAATAACACCGAGCCATACTCTTGAGCAGGGAGTTATCTACTGCCGCCGCCTTCTCTCCTGGTCTGGCGGTATGGGAATGGGGTTAGTATTCTAAGTTGTCACAATATGGTGTACTATCTATATTTGTATGAATTTATTTTTGTTACAGAAAAGTCCAAGCACAACGAAAGTTTGCGCAAGGCGCGCTTATTCCTGCTAATAATAACACTAATTCTGAACGAAAGCTAGATACAACTCCTAATAAGGAAGATCAAAGAAATGTTGTCCGTAACAATACAGCGGCTAAGGCACTCCTTGATATAATTTCGTTTAAACGTAGGTATCTTATTATATAATTACTCTGTTGCACTTTAGCAAAGATTAAGAGTACATATAACCAAAGATAATTGGAACATAAACACTATACATAAAAAACATGTCCTTTGTAACTTATAAGCTGATTTGTTAAAACCTCTATGATATAATGCCCACAGG
Organism: Carystus phorcus; assembly: GCA_018248895.1. Lineage (NCBI taxonomy): Eukaryota > Metazoa > Arthropoda > Insecta > Lepidoptera > Hesperiidae > Carystus > Carystus phorcus. The sequence goes on from DWJN01005882.1 coordinate 10,887, forward strand.
ATAACAAATACAAATTACTATGGCGATTCTATTAAAAGATAATAATCAAATAATCGAAGGCGGTTACTACTACGTACAAAATTTAAATTTTCATAATATCACCACATTGTTATGTAGCTTATATCTAATTTATAGTCGCAATATTATTTTATTGCAAATTATTTGTTTAATATCTTACAATGGATTAGTTCCATAAGATTCTAACAGATGGCGGTGTAAG
>DWJN01005883.1:0-11106 GCA_018248895.1 Carystus phorcus
CTATCGAGACATTAGGTATTTCTATAGGATCAGCTACCGATTACTAGATCAGTAACTGATTCTATTAACAATATATTGTGTTTTATAAAATATGTATAATGTTACTGAGGTTGTTGTTTGCAGTACTTTTTGAGTTTCGTTAAGTGAGCTGTAAGTTCCTAGGACGAAATATATAATTTGACTTTGAATTTACTTTGTTACATACCCGTTCGTGCAGTTTGTACCACATGGGCGCGGGGTCGTCGAAGACGACGTCGGCCAGCGGCAGCGTGACCTCGCCGAGGAAGTCGTTCCGCCCGAACATGTCCGCGTGCCACGCGCTCAGCCACAGTGTCCGCGAGGACAGCGAGGCCAGCGGCTGCACGAAGCTCAGCGTCTCCTCGAACACGGGGCTCAGCGTGTTCTTCTTCACTTTAGTCTTCCTCTTGCCAGTTTTCGACTTGTCGGGTAACAAGTACACCTGCCCGTGATCACGTCAATTTATATATGTACATTACAAGTAAGCTTTGCAGAATTAATCCAAGACGTTTACTTAATCTACGACATCCAATGACTATGTATCTAGCAAACGCTAAACGGAATACAGCACATCTAGATCTTGATTATTGACTAGGACACCATTGAGCGGTCGAAATAAAAGCGACCTACTATAATTAATACCATTTATACATAATTTAAACGACATTGTTTTGACAAATATTAAATCGTTAACTTTTAAAACAGCTATTGCAATGTTTATAGGCAGACAAATAAGTTATATTCAAAACTGATTTCCACCCTTCGGATGGATTATGTCGGTCGGTCGCTAAAAGAATTTCATTGCCATGTAATTATCTTTTATCGCTTTATTTTTGTTTCATCTATCTAACATTTAGCATGAATGCTACCAAAAGCATCTGGGTTGCGTTTCCGGCTAAGAAAGAACAGATTTTTTTAAAGAAAATTAGTTTGGTTTGAAACTTATTTACCTTAAACATAACATTCATAACAATGGTACAAATAAGATAAATTTCAATTACATAAGTGGACACGGTAAAATATTGAGGTCATTTTAAAATGTATGCAAAACTCATAAGATAACCAACAATATTCTTATTTAGGTATTTATGCAATAAGGATTTAATTACATGAGCATTCCTGTGGTTTTGCGGACGTATCTCAGCAATGAGGCAATGTCAAACGTATCCTGATTTGTAACTGTAGGATATTTGTACTATTCGCTGTAATGCCTTTGATGTTACTTTATACATATATGCAAGGCTGCTCGTCTATCTCGTATGTTTCTTGAATTTTAGTGTTGTGAAATGTTTTAATAACAATTGATTTTATATTAAAAAATATTAAAAGAGAATTTGTAAGTATTTAAAGTCGATCATGATACCGGCTGTATAGGATGACGAATTTTTTAAACGATTCTGATATTTAGATTCAAATAGCGTAATATTAGTGGAAAGACTGAAATGTGTTTTAATGACAATAATATCCTTAGATCCTTTTGTTATGTAGACATTTTATTTCTGTCATGGCATTACTCAATAAGTCATTTTCTCATAGACGTCATGTAATGTTGCCGACTTATGATTTACGTTACGTTATCAAGACAAATAGACAGACAATACAAACCTTGACGTAAGGATCGGAGCGGTTCCGTTTGACGTCAACGGGGGCCAGATCTCGGCACCGTCTGACGCCAACCTCTAACGCTCCCAACCGGTAGTTGTACAGCAAAGAGAACTGCACTTCACCCCTGACGGTCACGTTACCGCGCATGCCTTCGCCAGCGCCGGAGTATACCGACGCCATTGATTCTGAACGCGCCTGGAATATCATCAAGACATTACAAAACAAACTATTGTACGCTATACTAAAATATACTAGAACAATCCGCAGTGCAATCACGCCCATTCATTCTATGAAACATCAATGTAACATTTTTTCTATTTTGATTAATTATACATAAAAACAATGCGTTATTAATAATCTATTACATCATTTCTCTTTGTATAAGAAACTCTTTTGTACCTGAGTTCCTCTTGGTAATGACAGCGAACGAACGCTTTTCGCTTTCATTTCGAACACGAAGTTAGTAACGAATAAAAATAAACTAAAACTCAATTAGTGCAGATAAAACAGTGTGATTCAGACGGCATCGTGTGTTGATCTGTCCAACATAGTATGAAGCTGCAATGCATTATCTATCTCACGCTATTTGATATGCAGGTAATAAAAACGTATGTTGATACGTTCAGTTGGTATACATATATAGTATGTAATTATTGTACTAAACAAACCTCTAAGAGCTGCGTGTCGCTCGAAGGTTGTCTAATAACCCGTTCTAGTTCATTTTTATTCAATATTGACATTACGACATTCAAGTAAATCGATTTAATTCTAAGCCTTTATGAATAGGATTAAATTGAATTGTTTTGATGTCTCTGAAGAGAATTAAGATTGAAGATAAATAAACAAGATACCATATTGAGTAAAGCGGATATATTCAAGTTAGATACATTACGATGGACATTTAATTTACATATTTACTGTAACATAAACAAGATGAAACATGGTTTTTTGTTTTTCGAATTTTTTTTTATGGAATTATTTTACTAGAATTTTTTAACGAAAAAAAAAACTTTAGACTCATATCTGTATATAAACTAGGATTTATATTTTTAAGAGCAAAAACAAATTCAAATCACTAATGATTAATGTCGATAATTATTTAATCATTAGCCATTTGGCCATTAGGCTGGCATACAGATTATTAAGTTGTATGAGTAACAAAAAATCGAAGAATATATACGAATATCGTTTAGTTTAGTTTATGGCGAGAAAATGTATAATATGCAATTATTTTTGCTAAGAGCATCTATTCTGTACTAATTATACGAATTAGTATTTGACATCACTACTTACAAAAAATGTATTTTTTGTGAACTGGTTTGTCCAAAGTGAACTTTTGTATCCATCCAGCAAAATCAATAACCCAACTACAATTTCTCCATAAGCTTTAGTGCATATCTATAGCGAATTGTCTGTCTATTCCGTCATGATTTAACTCGTTCATAACAGTTAAAAAGTAGGTACTTTCCACGTGATTGCAGCATGTTAGTTGCAAAACATACAAATCACATATCGATACCGCGGGCATGTGAAGCGGGCCAAACCTCCAGTATGGCATTGAGCAATAGTTACGAGTACCACGGCCCACAACCACTCTACAAGGGATTAATGTTACATTTCGTAAATAAACCAACATGCTAAATATGGCACATACCGCTATTTAGAAATGGATAACAATAATTTACACAGTTTATTTTTGGTTACTGTTATCGAATTTTTTGTCGCTTTCATGCGATAAGTTTTAAACTTTGTAAACCGTGTATTTAGTTAGTCTATATTTATTTTTAGTTTAAAAAGGTAATTTTGAATATCTAAACAATTAAAATAGAACTTCTATCATGTTTACCTATGTATTGTAGATTTTACTTGCTGAAGTAAATAAGTTTCTATTTTACTATTTTGTACTAGCAAACCGTCGATTTGCTTGGGTTTATACACACAATTGATGTGTTATTCATAACTAAAGCGCCGTCTTCAGTTTTTTGCAACTGTTTTGCAAACGTTACGACATACGTAAGACATACCGTAACTTAACAATGGGTACGGCCACCGGTGCAAAACAATGTTGTCACGCGAGTTTACAAATGTACCAAACAGTGTTCCATCGTATTTTGTTCTTTGTTTTGGTTTAAGGCAAAAGCCTCCAAGTTTTAGGCACAAGCCTAAACTACATTGTGATACTAATATTTGATATTCTAAATAGATAAGGTCAACATTTAAAGGTTTCCTAAAAGCATTACGGTTTTCAGTTCATATCGCAGCTAACTGATATTGTGACCTTTAAGGTACTGTTGGAAACATTAAATTTATTATTATCTGTGTATTACTTCTTTTTCTTCTATATAGTCTGTCTATGTTACTTATGTTCTTTTGTCTATGTACTGTCCTCTTCTCTATTAAACCTCCGTACCGTAAGCAACACTATTTTATTTCTGACCAAATTATTAATTTCTTCAGGTACGTTCTTCTAAAGAAGGTGCTACAATCAAACATACTGTCGTTGACGATGACGAAATCCGATAACAATAAACATTATGCCAAATAACATGAATGCCAATTTACTATCTATTCCAAAGAGCTCCATTAAAACGACTAGCAAATGTGCTAGTTTTAGCGCATACTAGGTATAACTAACTGAATATCAGTTTAAACTTTTATGCAGGTCGCTGGTAAGTTATAAAACAGATGAATGTTAGAGGATTTTAAATAGCATCTAGCCTACTGCTTGTCATTTATTCTAACGGGGTCTGACATCCTTCGATATTCTATTGCACGATGTCTGGTTACCATGTTTACGAGCCATATACTAGTTTAAAAAAAAAATACAAATAATCTTGTAAGTTGTATGACTGGATGGCGTATACTAAAAATCTGTCACATTCTTACCACTCATCCCGTACTACAAACCGTGTTCTATATCGTACGATTGTTTCCCTATAACTGATTAATTATCGTATGTACATATAATTAAGTTACTACCAGTCTGATTACCTTTTGAACAAGTTTTTCAAGAATTTTCAAGGTCTTAAAGTATTACCTTAATTAATTTTGTCGCGAGTGACGTGACATTTACTGGTAGTAAAGTTATCATTGATCTTGATTACGAATATGTTATCACAGAGATAATAGACCATTTATTATGTTCAGTATATTTTATCAGTAGTACTAAAATTATATCATTATAATAAATTACGATATGACGCAAATTATTTAACATACGGCAAAAACAATGCCACAGTAACAGGAACGAGATTGAATCAACTAATAAACAAATAAATAGGCGGAAGTTGTCTAGTTCTGATCAACTATCTTTACCTTAAGTTTGTCATGTTTACAGAACACTGATAATAAGGGAATAGTAAAGAACAGGTATATTTGATTTAATTTACCTGTAACCCACTCCTATTGAGGGGGAATCTGTCTCTGTCCAGATCTCGTTCGTGGGGAAGGGGAGAGTTTGATCGCCTGGGCAACGTCGCATGTCCAGGCGAAACGGAGTCTGATACGTAAACTTCATCTGAAACAAAATGGAAAACAATATGAGAATTTTTAAGAAAATTCGACACACATCAGAACTTTTTAAATTGATCAAATTGTATTTGAAAAGTTTTTCGTAATGAAATAATATACGTGCAAGCTGTTACAAATAGCGAACCTTATCAATGTTATTACATGAAAAACGGTTGAAGGTTTTAATTCAAAGTTTAATGTCCAATTTTAATCTGTAACTAATTTGTAGATATAAAATATGTGCATGCCGAATGGACGGGTGTTATTTTATTTATAATAAAACAAATAGAAGTCGTGGATAGCAAGTGCAGAAAGGTGCCAAATTGGTGCTTAATTTATGCTCAAGTTGTGTTTCGTGCACCAAACGTGATCCACAAAATGTATTTTTCATGAATACCCTCATTTTCTAATTCTAACCACTCATCTCGTTTCACCAATCGGCACTTTTTGCCCCTCGTCAAGGAATTATCGCACCATTCTAACGACTTCAAAAATGTATCTCGACACATCAGGACCTCGCGAATGAATGATCTTTTCTCACCAGTTCTTACAGTGCTGCAACTGCTATTATTATCCGAATTATTTGAAGTTTTATTTAGTGATGGCGATTTCCGAACACTGTATTTACTCAAACTGATAGCGCTGGCTTCCTGTTCGTTGCTTAGTAAACGTGTCGTAGTAAATTTGATGCACTCATCTTCTATAGGTTTCGTCACAGTCACAGTAGGAATTTGCGGTTTATCTTTGTTAATTGTCTCCGTATTGAAAGTGTAACTCCTTCCAACGTGACCAACTAAGGACGAATTAGGATTGTCCATAGGTGAATCGTGTGTCACTTTAGGCTTACAGCACCAACAAAAACAAGAGAAGCACTTATCAAGAAAAGAAGTTTTTTCACGAACATCTTCCACGTTGTCAGCGTTATAAATATTCACAGGTTGATAACGCGTTATAGAATCATCCGCGGTCGTTTCACTCAGATTGTTTATTGTAAAATACCGCGACTCAGTTCTATTGTTAATTAAAGCCATTTTGTAAACCGTTATGCACTACCGACACGACTAAATACAATAAATTAATGTTAACACCATACAAAATCCAGGGCTATCGCGTCCAGTGATGTTTCCTGTTGCGTATGCACGCTTGCGATAGCATCCGTAAGCACAATCCAAAACATGAGTCGGTACTAATATTGTTAGCGAGCAATTAGTACTGAACGTTATACGAGATGAATGTGTGGAATTTACAATGTATATTGAACCAGAAGAACCACGTTATTCAGTTATATTTTAAAGCAATAATCCTTTTATACTATTTACTATGTATAAACGGAAGTTACTACTTCTATGATGTAGTGGGTATGGGTATGTTGTATATTCGACCTAATTTTTAGTAACATTTGAAATTACGTTATTTAAGAAACTTAACCTAATAAAAAAGTAATCAAAAAGTCAACTTCAAACCATATTATTTATGGAATTAGGAAACTACCATTTTTTAGATATGTATTATATAAATATTACTATTGAAATAAAAAAATATATCTTTTTAAAAGCACGAATTGATTGTCATATGTAAATATTTTGGAGCTCCAATAATACTGCAACCATATTTATAAATATATGTATTAAATTATAAACTAAAGGTCAACTTGAAGGCGATTATAAACACAAGAAAGTATTTGTTTTGTTATAATTAAGGTTACTGCGTATTTGTTAAGACTGTTAAGAGTTACAAGTGACTCATTTTAGTGACTGTTACCAAACTAAGAAATAAATTGAAAATAAGTGTCAATGTATTTATAACATTTCTTTTTTTCTACGTGATAGGATTTACGAATAAGTTACCTTCAAAATTAAAATATCTGGGCGGTACGGACAATGTACTCCAACGTATTGATTTCAAAGCTGGTTTTCTGCTGTTGGAATCCAAACCACTAATTAGGGACGTTGATTTTAATAAAGATTTTTGTACACTTTTAGTCAGTGAAGAAGCCGATGTGTCAAGTTTTTCGTTACCCGAATCTTTTATTGCGTTTCTTTTTCGTGGCAAAATTTCGTCAATGTTTCCAGGTGTTATACTTTTAGTCACTACTTCTTCAAATAAATCTTGTACTGCTGGTGAAGACCCTGCATATCCAGATTCAGATCCAATAGAACTGTTGTTGTCTCCTTTATCAAATAGTGTCACATCTTCTTTACTGTAAAACAGTTGTTTTTTTGTAGTTTCATTTAATGCTGTTTCGCAATCAGTTACTTTTAATGGTATTTGAACTACCTCTGTTTTTTCATTACAAGGAGTTTCTATGTGGACTTTGTATAAAATTTTACCATTTTCTTTATAATTTTTTGTCGGTTGTCCCGTTTTTACACCTTCACTAGGGTCATTTTTCAGTATTTTCTGGAGAGGTTCCAAATCTATATCTCTTCCTTCAATGTCCACAACTGAATGCACACTGTGTGAATTCATTGCTTCTTTTTCTGATTTATCACTAGCAATTATATGATTCTTAACGCCTTTCTTTAAATCGAAATTTTCTTTTACGTTAGTACTTTCAGATTCAATGTTAGCCATTTGAGCATTTTTAGAAAGATTTTCATCGAATCTTTTGCCAATAACATATTTTTCACTCACTTTTTGCTTAAGAGGTACTGTTTTTGGTTTAGATAGTTCGGATGCCAAAAATGAATAAAGTTTTAATTTATTCCTGTAGTTTTCACGTACTTGCGGTAACGTTATGGGATCTAGATCCTTGTCGTAATCTTCAGGAGAAAAACAGTTCCAACACGATATGTCCCCCTCTTTTTTATTTTTTTTACTTTCCTTGCCACTGGTTTTTATGTGCACTTCAGTCATTTTATATTGTGTAATAAATAGTCGCGCAGATTAAACGTGTTCGGAAGACTTATTTACTCCTAATGTCTTGTTGACCGTCAAATTAACGCACAACTAAATCTGTTCCAAGACTACAAGTGCTTAAATACGAAACGAGTATTACTAAAACATTTTATTGACTTTTTATACTAATAAAGCTATCAGAAGGTTCTAGTTGTTGCATAATAATTTTAAATCGAACACCGGTTATCCTTTTATCCTTACATAAAATATTGCGCAATCAATTTTATATATATATTTTTTTTATTTAAATTACAAAACCTGACTAATATTTACGATACAGTAAGGTTTGTAAACATAAACTAAGGTTGGTGTTCGAGCCAGCGTAACGAACGCTTCTAGCATTAGCTCAATCAAATTATACTTAATTAGGTCGTACGACTCATTTGATAGGTCATATCAGTTAGCGGAATTGTAAGAACCTTTTTGTTATGGAATTAAGATTGCATAATAATTTACTTAATTGTTTAACAATGAAATAATACGCCGACCTCCGAAATAATAAACCATATCATATTAAAAAAATCACACTTTCTAATAATGGAATCACTTTGCATGTATTACGATTAGATGCATTTTATTGTTTAATAATCTATCTATAAATTACAATACTTATACAAGTATACCTGTTTTCAAATGTCAAGTTGACATACTTACATATTGTTTAATTCAAATACGTATTAGGGTATTAGTATTGTAAAAAATCTGAAGTTTTCTATTTTAAACTGTACTATTTAATTTGATTAATTTATAATACGAATAACGAATACAGTTTTATAACAATCTACAACACGAGGTTAATAAGTATTGACATTGTATTACGGTATGCCCATATATGTCAAGAGCATTTGGTATTCAAGGGCACTTTCGTATACACAAAAATATTGATAATGGAATGGAACTTCACAAAGTGTAAATAAATATGCCAAGTATTATAAAATACTAACTTTTGCTCGCAGCTTTGGCTTTGTACGCTGAAGAATGAACATAAAACGAAATTTTATAAATTTTTTGCTATATTATAACGTGTTTCATACCCATTACCTACCTGTGCGCAACTATGCCATAAGAATTGTTATTTTTTCACGATAAAACTTAACCTAAGTGTGCCAAATTGTATTGGTCATTGGTCATTGGTCCAAATTTTCCATTTATAATATTAATAACATTAAGTCTAATGAAGTAGTAAATACACTACTAATTATAGACTATTACTACTAGATCCGCTAGACGATGTTATTCTGTTACATACGTTACATTTGTTTCCGCACAAACTATGTTTTTACTTAAGGTAAACGTTATAAAACGTTAGCAACAGTTAGAACTAAGAAATTCACAATCTAGTGTTTCTAAATTATGTGTACCGTATTGATGTTATACTCACTTATGTAACATTGTCAGACCAAGAAAAAAGCTGAGATTCAGTTTACAGTATGTAAATAAAAAACTGGGTTTTGTAAATTTTACTTTTTGTGATTTAGCAAAAACGCGCTTTTTGCAAAGTGCCATAATATATACGTCACCAACAGATGGCGTAACGAGGCAGCGTGTGTTTGTGAATAATTATGTAGTGGAATAGAGTTTAATAGCTTGTGTTAAAAATTATCTATGTAATTTTATTTGATAATATAATTAATTGTATAATAGTTATGATACTTTTTTAGCCTCATATAGATAGATAATAACTGCTGAACTTTTTATTGAACTAAAAATTGAGTAAACATTAAAAAATGAAGTATACCTAGGTATCAAACAAAATAAGGTACCTAAGATATTGAATGGAAAAAGATTACTTATCGCATGCATTAAGTACAATGCAAAGATAATGAAGATATAAATACCTAGTACCACTTATTATAAAGTATACCTAAATGTCTTTGTTAAAATATCAATTTTTACCTAACCGTGTATGACACATTGTTTATACACAAACACGAGGTAATAACACATTACAAACCGCATTGTTTGTGCAACGGTCCGAGTGTTGAAAACTATCGTTGAACGATACCCAATCGATCTCACAGCCGGCCGTGGCCTCAAATCGCAATCAATCTATTAACTAGCATTGTAAAATGTCGCTAAAACAATGCCTATAGCAGAGCCGTTTGCGATAAACCTTGTTTAGAAGTGACAGTGTGTATATTTTGATAAAAAATACCTACAACGAGAAGTAATGTTTATATAATTATTCTGAATCATCATTCCATTACAATTGATTAGATCAATGTACTTCAAAGATTTGGTTTTTTAACGTTGTAGACGTAATATGATCCTGCTGGAAGCTTGAGAGTAAGGTTCCTTTCTTTCTTCTTCTTTTTCTAAGTTTCCTTTCTTTCTCTCTTTGTTTTCTCTCTTTGTTTTCTCTCTTTGTTTTCTCTCTTATTTCTTAGCCGGTAACGCATGAATTGTCAATGCTGATGTCGCTGGCAACGGCGTCTACTTGCTAGTCGACTAGTTACATTAAAAACACTCACACTCATCCGTAATTACTATAATTTACGCACCTACCAAAAATATTGAAATACACCTCACATACTAGTTTTGTAATGTAAATGTAAGTCGACAACTAGATTTACATGTGTTATCCATAAACTGAAACCTCAAAAAAAGAGAACGTCAAATGTTTCACACTCATTTTCCCATACTGGAAGACACCATGGCTAACATAGTATGACAAGAATAGATACTAAACATGTCATTCAAATTTCCGCTGAGAATCGGAACCCAAAGGTCGTAGGGTCATTCGAACGGCGATTATGATCGATGATAATTTCTACAAATATATATATGTATATACGAAATATTGAACGCAAGTAGGTACCATATACGAACATCACGGACAGGGCTTCTGACAGGGCCTCTGCCCGGGGCGGCAAGTTCAGGCCCTTAGTGTAAAAAGATTTTTTTATTCCACGTTTGTACATACAAATGACCCTACTACGGGGCCACCAACCCCAGACTTCCTCTTAAGTGGGTACAAGTATGTTTTCAAAGACTATGTTTTCAACGACGACCCGCGTGGCGTAATGGTCACCACGCCGGACCGCCGTTCGAAGGGTCCTGGGTTCGATTCCCAGC
>DWJN01005884.1:0-11106 GCA_018248895.1 Carystus phorcus
GATACATTACAATACTATAAATTGGTTAAAAGATAAAAAAACTGCATGTTGCTTAGATTTTTTTGATGTGTTTAGTTGCTAACCCAATAGAAACTTACATACCCGGATGTCCTTTTCGGTCTGGGATAGAAGCTACGGTCACTTCGGGATGTCTGCGTCAGTACAGCCGGTTGATGAATCGCGAGATTTAACACTTCTGGATTGATCCAGGAAAGTAGGAGTCGAACGTCTGCTCTACTTGGGAGCAACCGGGTTTGTGAAACAGTGGTTCTCGATAAAAATAGCAGCGGACTCCATCGATCGATCTGGTATTAACCACCCACGATTTAATTAGGCCCACGTAAAACCCCAGTGGAAATTTCCTTAAACCGCTCGTGGATGGTAAACCTTGTGTCGTATTAATTTAAAATTCCAGAGAGATTTAAAGGTCCAGAGCATACTCCACCATGCTGCTCCAATGCGGATTGGTGGAGGGGTTAGTGGCCAACCCAATTGTTGGAAGTTTTCAAACCGCCCGAAGGCCTCCGACATGACTTGACGACTGCTATGTTCATAGCAACCGGGACCGATGGCTTAATGTGCCCTCCGAAGCACGGAAACGCTCAAGAATTTTTTTGCCACTAGCGATCACCCATCCAGGTACCGACCGCCCGCAGTTGCTTAACTCTCTCATAAGCGCTTCTCATATCCGTCAATTCAGTGGTAAATGTAGAATTCCTCTCTTTAGGAGTTCGTGTTATCTACGATAGGAACGGTGGTGTCGCCAGTAAGGTGATCACGACTCTTCTATTGGGCGCAGTTATATTGTCCTTCCTCTACTCAACAAAGTCTATGAAAATGAACATCAACCTAGGAGGATTTGTGAGTACCCACTTTAATAATGTTTATGATTCATTCCATTTATGATAAAAATGAAAATGGAGAACTCATTTTAACATTTAATTAAATAATAAGAACTCATTGCAGGTACTAGAACTGGTTGTAAAAATAATAAAAACAATAATATGAAAAGTCTTATGTAAAAACCACGGAATATTGAACACAGGGGAAATATTATTTTCTCATTTAAAACTAAAACCAAAAAAAAAATATAAAGATGGTACGAAATTCCACCGTGAAATATATTATTATTCCGATTCTAGTTTTTGCTATTTGACAATAAGGCCTCTTAGCAATAATTTTGTAAATATTTGGATGCTTTGACATGGGTGTGCGTTGAAGATATAATTATGAAGTTGACGACCCGTTATGGTCTCCACGCCGGACCGCCGTTCGAAGGGTCCTGGGTTCGATTCCCAGCGAGGCCGAAATTTGAATGAGTTTGTGTGAGTGTGTGTATGTCTTTCTGTGTTGTCCATGGCACCCACGACACTGGGTATCCTAGTGTGCGGCTACCAGTGTGTATAGTTGATGATGAGGACCCTTGGAGTCAATAATGCCGTATCGAGCTCCACAATGGCTAGTGATAATATATGTGTATATTAATTTGTTTAAAAGATGTGCTGAGGAGTTTCTTTCGCCGTTTCTTCGCCTCGATGTAAAAGCACCTTTCCGAAACGGTGGTAGAATCAAAAAATGACGTGCATAAGAGCATTGAAGTAATACCTATATGAATAAATGATTTTGAATTTTAATTTGAATGAGTTATTTATTTATTAACAACTAGCGACCCGTCCCGGCTTCACACGGGTGCAATGCTGATACTAAATACACTACAGAAAAACTGTCAACGTATGATACATATAAACCTTCTTCTTCGATCACTCTATTAAAAAAAACCGAATCAAAATCCGTTGCGTAGTTTTAAAGATAAGCATACATAGGGATATAGGGACACAGAAAGCGAGTTTGTTTTATAGTATGTAGTGATTTCAGAGTCAACTGAGCCGCGCTAAGTTCACGCTGGTGGATTCAATGAGCGGCCAGGGCAAGGGAGTGAGGTTCGAGGACGTGGCCGGCCTGCGGGAGGCCAAGGTCGAGGTCATGGAGTTTGTGGACTACTTGAAGCGGCCGGAGCATTATAAGAGCTTGGGGGCTAAGGTTGGATGTGTATTTGGATGTAAATAACATTGACAAACTTTTTCGCAGCTCAGCAGTATATAATAAAAATTTAAAAGAATTTTTAAATATATATATTACTATTTCACCCAGCAGACGTTGTTCTCCAACAATATAACCTAACAGAACCGGCCACGCGTTGTTGTGATTAAGGTTTACATACTCAATCTAGCAGACTTACTCCGCCACCTGTTAAAATCTTATGGAACTAATTCTTTGTAAGATATTAAACAAATCATTTGCGATAAAATAATTTTGCGAATATAAATTGAAATGTAACCTATCCTATCTTTTAAGTTGGAAACATTTTCTATACGCCAATCTGCCAACTTCAACTATAATATACATATATTTGCGATTTAATGGTGAATATCGTGTATAGTATAAAAAAAATCTGTATTATGTATGAATTGGTTCGTAAATTCGTCAGTACCGACACCAGTCAGGATGGCCGAGCGGTCTAAGGCGCCAGACTCAAGGTATCCTTGCCTATGAAATAGGTCGAGCTGTTCTGGTCCTCTTTGAGGGCGTGGGTTCGAATCCCACTTCTGACAAACATTTTTTGTTTTTAATTTTTATTTTGGTTTACAATATTAATGTTTTGTATATTTTGTGATTTATTCAATACGAATAAAGCGGATTATTGAATTGAATTTAAGTTCGGACGTCAAGTAGATTTTGTTCAAAAAAATATCAAATGCTTATAATTCAGGTTTGTGATTATTTTATAATAATAAACGGGAGCTGCTTCTAGGTTATGTTACTGAATTCCCTTTTTTATATATTTACTAGGTGAGCCAGTAAACGTTGTATTGCCATATAAATTATTAAAAAAGTGATTGTTGTGCCTCACTCGACATAGATAGGTATAGTGTGTCGCGGACTTATTTGTAGATATTTATAAGATCTACAATTAATTTGAACATTTTATGGTTTTATCTTTTATAGTTTAAGCAGCATACGCAAAATAAGTAACTTTTCTGGTTGAATTTTACACCTTGTGTCCGAAAAACCCAAATATCTTACGGAACCCTAATTTTTTCCTAAATAAAATATAGCCGATGTTACTCGTAGATATGTAGCTTTCGAATGGTGAAAGAATTTTTAAAATCGGTCCAGTAGTTTTTGAGCCTATTCATTACAAACAAACACACTAACATACAAACAAAGTTTTCCTCTTTATAATATTAGTGTAGATTTACGTTTGTACGTACGCATCAGTGATGCATTTGTTGTTGGTGATGTGAATGGACGATGCTGACCACTTAACATCGTCTCTTTATCTAAAAAATAATTCGGGAGATGTTATCCTGCATTATAAAAAATATGTTGAATATAACCTAACGAAATCGGTCCAACTGTTTATAAGGTGTTCAGTGACAGAATAATTATATATATATCCACACATAAATTATACAAGACCTGTCCTCAGAAAACTTGTGTCATCGATAGAATAGACATAGAAAACTGTGACAATAGGTACGAACAAGTAACGAAATATATGTCCCAGTTGGAAATTGAATCCGAGTCTCTTACTAATATGCCCACGAATTACTACGGAGTCTTTCAATTTGCTTGATAATTTTGTAAAGACCATCGTAACGTTATACGTTTTATGTCCAGGTACCAAAAGGTGCTCTACTCCTGGGTCCGCCGGGGTGCGGCAAGACGTTGTTGGCGAAGGCGGTGGCTACAGAGTCCAACGTCCCCTTCTTGTCGATGAACGGCTCCGAGTTCATCGAGATGATTGGCGGATTGGGCGCTGCGAGAGTACGGTGTGTGCAGCTTCCTTAGATTTTATTCAACTTGCTGTTATGTGGACACTTTTGTGTCTAGTGTCAGATACAAGCGACCGATGAATATTTGATTTCTATAGAACCAGTATAAATCATTCAACTCCCTGCGCATACGTGTGTCCAGTTACTTCCACTTAACACTATAATCATGACAATCAGAAAGTGTTCGGTGTCGATAACTGGAAACTTCAACCGTCAGTTGATGACACAAGCAACATTAACAAATTTCCTTACAATTGTACCGGACACAGCAACTACAGTTACAGTCTCTAGTGGTGTGAGTCCACGTGTCAAAGTGTCCACGTTTGCGCAGCGCCTAACAATCAATGAGGAACCGTCATTCTACATATGTCTACCGTCTATGTGTTTTGACCAATTTCAATTGAATTTTGATTTGATCTTCAATCAAATAAGGTGATATTCTGTATACTGTACTTGTTTATTAATTTTTGCTTACATTGCGTATGTTAACCTGCCTGATTGTATAATTTATTGTACTACTGTGTGGATTTAACTTGGAATGCAATAAAATAAATAAATAATGAATAATTATGTTGATATTGCAGAGACCTGTTCAAAGAAGCGGCCGCACGTTCGCCGTGTATAATCTACATCGACGAGCTGGACGCGGTGGGCCGGGCGAGGTCGACCGGCGGCTCGTCGTTCGGCCCGGGCGGGGGCGAGAGCGAACAGACCCTCAACCAGTTACTGGTGGAAATGGACGGCATGAAGAGTCGCGAGGGCGTCGTCGTTTTAGCTTCCACCAACCGAGCAGATGTTTTGGACAAGGTGAAGACATTTTTCATACCTTTCGTATTAATTCCGTAAGGCGTAAATAATTTAACAAATCGAAAAAGCATACCTTCGAGGGCAGACATTTTAAAGTTTCATCTATAAATTTTGATTTTATGTTTGTAAATACTTTTTTATCTATATGTATTCATTTGCATTGAATTGAGAACTAAACAATATTAAGGCCTATAATGTAATTAAAAAAATTTATGCAAGTTGACTTACCAACTTATTCAAGCCTCGTACCTATACATACGTTAACGCGAGGAGCCCGTAAAGAGGTCTGAGACACGTGGCTAAGAACCGGAACAAATGGAAGAACTTTGTGAGAGAAGATCATTTCATAAACGAGGTCACGACCTCCAGCGTTGGTGTAACGAGAGGAGAGGTCAATGCCATTGACCTCTCCTCTCGTTACACCATTGAAAATTATTAAGTTTGTCTTTACAGGCGCTGCTTCGTCCGGGCCGCTTCGACCGACATATCCTAATAGACCTGCCGACGCTTGTGGAGAGAGAGGAGATCTTTGAGAGGCATCTGAAGAACATTGTGTTAGAAGAATTACCCCCGTATTTCGCAAAACGGTATGTGTATACTGGGCTCAGAGGTCGTAGATGACAAAATATGACTTTTCAGGAGAAGCAAAAACGTTTTTTTTTATTTGATCTGTCCGTAAGTTTTTTTGTTTATTCAGCTATTTAAATGATTATTAGGAAGAAAGTTCTTTAATTTTTCAGGAGAAACAATAAACAATAGAATTAGTTTAGAGCTGTATTGCAATCAAATACCTTTATGACCTGAAATTTTCAACATACTTTAGGGCGTAAATTCCCGCTTAGTAACGATCCGTGAACTGTACTATTTAATACATTACACGTAATAGTATGAGATTTAGCATATAGTTTACACGAAGTTGCCAAAGTATTTGATTTTAGTTATAAAACAATTCATAAGATTTCAAACATCATTTAGTATAGTCACTAGTTATTGAAGAAATAGACTCTCCTTGTATTAAGAGGAATTAATGTGATATCTAAAAACTACAACGTATTTGTAATTATCTATATATTAATTAACGTTTGTTTGTTTATTTGTCCTTAATGGACTCTGAGATGGTAGAAGATAGTGCTGTGATGCCTGTAGAAACTTTATTCAGAATTCTTTGAAAAAGGTTTTGGTGTCAAAATTATGTCGATATATACATTGTATATATGTATATCCGATAGCACTTCGATAAACAAAATCAAAAATATTTTGTTCTTATACATATATGCTGACTTCTTTATTACAATTAATATAAAAATAAAAACATGACTTATAACGCATTTAATAGAGGTTTTTGTTTTAGACGATGAATATTATTAGTACAAAGACTGATTCGTCAAATACGCATACCACATTAATATTACAAATTTTCTTAATGGCAGATGAGATAAATCAGTTTTGAGTGATTCTAATGCGTTACTTGCAGCTTAGCGTATCTCACACCAGGCTTCAGCGGCGCGGATATCGCGAATATATGCAACGAGGCCGCTTTATTGGCAGCTCGTAACAGACAAACTTTTGTATGCGGAGGTGACTTGGAGAAAGCGATCGAAAAGGTCGTTGGTAAGTTGATTAGATATTACTTAAGATGGTAATTAGGACCTTTTAGAATTGCTTAGTTTATTGCCATGTACAGGATTTGTTGGTTAATTGAGATATCTCTGGTTAATATAAACTGAAGTAATGCTACCTAGAATGGCGTGTAATTTAAAAATTTTGAATATTTACTAAACGTTTAGGGCTTAACTTTACCGGCTGCCTGTTATGGGGAAGGCGGTCGTCGAACTTTGTCTCTAGTTGGCGCCATTAGAGTTTGGGACATCGTGTTCATTATGATCATGTTGTTTATGACCGTTCATTGTGTAGTATGTCTTTGACATAACTTATTTAGATCACATATAGACCGACGGCTTAACGTGCCCTCCGAAGCACGGAAACACTCAAGAAATGGTTCCCACTAGCTGTCCAGGTACCGACCGCCCGCAGTTGCTTAATTCTGTCGATCGCTTAGGATCGACGCGAGCCGCCGGACTATGAGAGCTTCACTATTCACTTTAGTATTATCAATAAATCTCTGTACAAAGTCCGTCGCATCTTTGTGAAGAAAATAACCCTAAAACCTTCTAAAATGTATGTATATGATCAGGTGGTACGGAGAAACGTAGTCACGCGATGTCGCCAGCTGAGAAGAAGATAATCGCGTACCACGAGTGTGGGCACGTGTTGGTGAGCTGGCTGCTCGAGAACACGGAGGCGCTGCTCAAGGTGACCATCGTGCCGCGCTCCAACAAGACGCTCGGCTTCGCGCAGTACGTCACCTCCGATCAGAAACTGTACTCCAAGGAAGAGGTGTGTAACAAATACTTTGTTTGTAGATATACCAGTACCGGACTAACCCTGTCAAGAGGCTCGGAAAGTGGAGAGCCTTAGTGTAAAAAAATATCTTTCACTTATATGTACCATTAAGTGTGTATTTTATAAATATAATTGATGTTTGAATTACACTGTCATGAACAGTCACGAAAATAAGATACGTTTTTTCCAAAAAACATGTGATAGCATTTAGAAAAAATTAAAAGTAAAAGCTTTTTAAAGCAAGCTTTTATTTAAATGCCCTAAAGATAATACCCATGCCAAATTACAACTTTTTAGAACCAATAGCTAAACCGCGGATAGACTGACAGACAGATGGAAGTAATTTTAATAAAAAAAATGTAAACTATCGGTACAGGCTATACTTATTTGTGTACGGGGCCCCCAACCCGAATTCCTCTCAAGTGGATACTAGGTATGTTTTCAAAGGCTTATTTACAATTTGATCAAGGGAACTTCAATCCATTTTCGAAGTCCCCTAGGACCAGAGGCCCGGGGCGGACCACAATACACATGATTTAATATGATTGTAATGTAATTTAAGTTTTTATAACTCTCATTAGACTTATTTTTTAAAAAGATGTGCTGAGGAGTTTCTTTCGCCGTTTCTTCTCCTCTTTATAAGGCACCCGTCCGAAACGATGGTGGATGCAAAATATTTGACGTTTCATAAGTCTATTTATAAATACTTACATGAAATAAATAATTTGAATTTGAGATTAACGGTCAACGAGGCAGGATTTCTACTAATAACAAAGTAGAGCTTACATAGAATCTGATTTTTCCTTATCGTCAAAATGTTTGCGATTAGCCACGAAGGTGCCTACTTCGTTTTAACGGCCATGAGTGTAGTAGTAGTAGTAGGTAGATCACGCCATCGACATAGACGAGATCAATATCACCTAGAACTCTGTTAAATTTTACATGTGATAAGATAGATTGTCCATGTCAAAAACCTCCCTCATATATCTATACTAATATTATAAAGAGGAAAACTTTGTTTGTTTGTTTGTAATGAATAGGCTCAAAAACTACTGGACCGATTTTAAAAACTTTCACCATTCGAAAGCTACATTATCCACGAGTAACATAGGCTATAATAATATTTTATTTTGGAAAAAATAGAGTTCCTTAATATTATATAAACTGAGTATGTAAACCTTAGTCACAGCAACGCCTGACCGGGTCTCATAGTGTTATATATGTCAAATATACAATCCATCTGATCGTATGTCATTGAACTCATAAACAACTGGCCCGTTTTGAAATTGTATTTAATTACATTTGAGAATGGTTAGACAATTTAATCCCTAGTTCTATAATTTTGTAAGAGCTAACCAAATATAATATACAATACGACTGCGATCTACGATAACCATTGCCGAGGGCTTTAAGTGCCCTCCGAGGCGCGGAAGAGCTCTATGTTAGCCACTAGCGGTCACCCATCCAGGTACCGACCATACAGTTGCTTAACTCCGTCGATCGCTTAGTATCTACATGAGCCGTAGGGTCATGAACGTTTCAAAAGGCAATTCTGAATATTTTGCTTTAACTAAATAGATTCAACAATCACAGTATCTTTAAAACTTTATGAGATGCGGAGGGAGGGGAGGGGTTTATCCGTTGATTATCAAAGTATTTAAAATTTCAGAGAATGAGGGTAGTCGAGGGGGGGATTTTAGTACCCCCTTTTCCCTCGACGACGTCAGATATGAGCTATCCAGTGCAGTAGACGTACTCACCAGCGACCCAGGTGCTGCAAGACCTTGAGCTGGCGTTAAGGGTGAGAGCCTCCAGCGCCGCGCACAGCCCCACCTCCGAAGTGGCGCTGAAAATAACACCGATACTTTATTTACACCACCGTAATACAATATCACGGTACAAATTACGAGCACAATGTTTAGTGCATTCCTTATCAGCTGACTATTACGCGGTTGATTGCGAATATAAAACATATCATAACATAATAGATAAAAGAATATTGTAGTTGACTTTCGAAAAGTGTTTGTAAAAACCTACTTCGAATAAATGATTTGATTTGTATAATAACAATAAAAATCATTTATTCGGAGCAAAGCATTTAATACATACATACATAATCACTACATAGTATAAAACAAAGTCGCTTTCTCTGTCCCTATATCCCTATGTATGCTTAAATCTTTGAAATCTTGATACGGTTTTTTTAATAGATAGAGTGATTGAAGAGGAAGGTTTATTTGTATAATACGTTCACAGTTTTTCTGTAGTGTATTTAGTATCAGCATTGCACCCGTGCGAAGCCGGGACGGCTCTCTAGTACAAACATAAAAATAAAATTTGATGCAGAAAAACATTGGTGTCGCCATCTAGCGGCAAAGTTCGCTAGCCGCTTTCCCCATTGACTGACGTTCTTAGCGGCCGGGACGGGTCGCTAGTACACAAAAATAAAATTTGCTGGTGATAAACATTAGTGGCGCCATCTAGCGGCAAAGTTCGTTAGCCGCTATTGGACTGACCTTCTGAGCGGCTGCCGGGGCGGCGCCGCGCTCACGTCCGCCGCGCTGAACGACCGGCGGAGCCCTAACTGCGCGCACAGGGCGGCGCACCCGGCCAGCAGCTCGCGACACGCGTCGCCGGAGCCCGGCGCGCTGCCAGCCAGAGATAGGGCTCCGGAGCCGCGCCTGCCAATCAAACAGACAATTATATACGTACCAGCCGTGAATAAGTTGATAGGTCGACTTGTTTAAATATATTTTTAATGCATAATATGCCTTAGGATTGTTTAATTCATAGTGATCTGAAAACTCGAAGCAAATGAACACATTCAGATAAAAAAGTATTTATTAACATAAAATCAGAATTTACAGATGAAAAATGGCTGCCCTGAAAAAGTGCACTTTCAATTTGCTAAGTTATTCACGCCTGGTGCGGATACATTAATTGTAACGTAATTGGGTATTTGACAGTATCAAAAATAAAGTGTTTGATATAGACAGTTCTGTACTTTATGAAGTATAAAAACGTTCTGCAGTTACATAACTTGCGAATGACTATTAGTCTATCCAAAAATCCAAAAGTAAAAATACACTTTCTTAGACGTCGGTCACGTGACACAAAACGGTCCCGATTGCGTCGGGTCTACGATGACGTCACACGCAAGTAAATGTCATCCGCCGACTATGGCCTTATTTTCTATCTTACTTGCATGTGACGTCATGTTTATATTGACGTTTTGGCGGGTTATTAAAATAATGAATTTGTAATTTGAATTTTTTAGGCAAATACATACCAGAATTAAAAATAACAACTTTTTGTAGGTTCTTTGGCAGACGCAGTAATATTAAATAGGTTTTAAAAGTTTGTCAAATACCCAATTCACACAAGAAGACACGAGTGGATGAAGATGATATGTCACAAAATTGTAATTTCGAGAAAATCGACTTCAAGGATATTACAAAACGCCTTAGGTGTTTCGATCCAACAAAGGTGTCTGGCGGTGCCAACTGTTTAGTATTTTAAAATAGGGGCGATATTATAGAAAATAACAAACACCATCATTCATGCATAAAACAGCGAAAATTCAAAAATGCGACATATCACCTTCATCCACTCATGTCTTCAATTGTTCACTTACTCAAATTCATTCCGCTCAAGTTATTAAAACAGTATGTCATCATTAGTCGCGACGTTTCTTATATCGATCGTTTTATAATTCCGAAAAAATATTTTCGTACAAGGCGTAAATAAGTTGATAAGTCGACTATTTTTAATGCATAATAGACATTAAGATTGTTTAATTCATAGTGATCTGAAAACTCGAAGCAAATGAATACATTCAGATAAAAAAGTATATTTTATTTATAGATTTTAAGTTTATCATTATTATTTAATTCATGTTTGACACACGTGTGTCGTGTAGGTATAAAATAGGTCCACTTTATTTGTCGAGCGACACTTATAATTTCGCTATAATATTCATTTAAATCTATATTAATATATAAAGCTGAAGAGTTTGTTTGTTTGTTTGATTGTTTGAACGGGCTAATCTCAGGAACTACTG
>DWJN01005885.1:0-11105 GCA_018248895.1 Carystus phorcus
AGTTGACTTTCGAAAAGTGTTTGTAAAAACCTACTTCGAATAAATGATTTGATTTGATTTGATTTGATTTGATATGTTTAGCTTTTAAGGTTAACCCACTATAACCATTTTTATAGTTATCATAAAATTGTTTCAAAATAATAATTTATAGGACAAAAAAACGTTTTCTGGGGTCAGCTAGTGGAATATGTTGTTAAGTCGTCACAGAAAATACAAACAGTCTCAAACAAAACATCCAAGCCGAATGCCGAATTTTAGTTTCGAGTCAATAGTGGAAAAATTTAAGCCACAAATTTTCTGCCATATAGGTACACCAGAGAGCAACGAAGCTTTTGAAATTTTTCCTCGTACCAGACAAAGAGCTCGCATCAATCAAACATAGCATTATATTTACACGTATTAGACTATATCAAAAATACTTTGATGAAATCTTTACTGCTTCTTAAGTTGATATCAATAATAATGATCACGATTTACATTAAGTATTAGTTTTCAATAAGTGAGTAACAAATCTATACGAGTTAATATAAACTGGTGAAGTAAGGATTAAATTTAATGTTATAAAGTTCAACAGGTAATGCATTATAAGAAACATAAACACGTTTCGGAAAAACTTAACCATCAAACGTTATACCAACGGTTTGATATGGTTTCCATACAACTGAACCATCTATGGCAACTTTATAATTAAGTCTACGTACTTTAATAATTTCCCCACAACCAATTGGTACAGAGGTATTGTTTTTATGTTTTTGCAGTTCTGGAGAAACGTTTCTCAGACACAAGCTCGTGCATGGACGACTGCTTCCACCAGTCCATGCGTTCAGTGTCGCCGTCGTGGGGCGCGCCGCCCAGCCAAACCATGCACTGCCTCTCTGACCTGGACTCCAGCCTCGACAGCGAGGACAAGTTCAGGAGGCCCACGTCCTTGCCCAGATGTTCCAGCTGCATCGGGAAGATCAGCCATCTGACCAGGTTCGTGAATCTCCATAATTGAGATCAATAACGAAATGAAAGTAGCAGCTATGCCCCATTAGATCATTTGAAGCGCTTGTAGTCTGCCGTCTCGCGTCGATCCTATGCTATCTACAGAGTTAAGCAACCGCGGGCGGGGTCTACACCTGGATGGGTGACGGCTAGTGGCAAAAAAATTTGAGCATTTCCGTGCTTCGGAAGGCACGTTAAGACGTCGGTCCCGGTTATTGTAAATAACAGTTTTCAAGCTATATCGAAGATTTGGGGTGCCATAAACTGACACTTGGGGTGGCTACTAACCCTTCCGCTAATCTGCAATAACGCAGCGTGGTAGTATATGCTCAAAGCTTCCTCAGTCAATGGGAAGAGGCCCGTATCCTGTACCTCACACACACAGGCAACACACAAAGACAAGGACACACCCAGACCGAGAACAGAAATTTAAACATATTATTCAGAATCGAGCCTACGACCTTTCGAACACCGGGCTAGCGTGGTAACCATTGCACGATGTTGGTCATCAATGGTCGCGTCACAATCGTTTATGTCATGTCGTCTATACGATGAATATTACTCATCATTAAAATGTATTTTTATTTCCAGGTCATCGACGATGAACACACCGGGCTCCTTAATGTCCCCGGTTTGGACGATGGAGAATATTCTCGAAAAGCGATCGGACTCCGACAGAGCGTCCATCTACTCGAGATCAAGCGGCAGTGCTTCGGAGTACTCGGTACCAAGAAGCACGTGTCTACTGGACAAGAGCTTCGACTCCAAACGATCGAGTCCAGTGGCTTGCTGCACGCCGACAGTGCCCGTGAAGACCGGTAACACTTGCCAGTGCTGGCAGCAGCCGAAGCCATGCTCCTGTAGGAAAAAGAGCTTCAACGGACCATATGAAAATTACGATGTACCAAAGACACCAATGCCTTTAATACAGGTGATTCAGTCATTTGTTTGCGTTATATTATTGTTAAATGTGATTTCAGTAAACATGCTAATATAGTCCCACACATATACAATTAACTACTTTTTTAACACTGGCCCAAATACTTGACCCGTATATCGCATGTATTTCTATAATTTTCACCGAATTCATCTTGATCCTCTCATTTTCTGGTTAGTTAAAAGTTCGCGGTTTTAAGCACATTAATATAAGCTAGTTTCCTAACTATCAGCTACTCCAAAGCGTATTTATTAATGTGAACGGATATGTTTTCCAGGAACATCCAGTGGATGTAAGCACAGAGGCTGCAAGCCTGTACGACACACCAAAGAAACTGAAATGTCTCATCGGCCAAACTTGCCAATGCGCACACGCAAACGAAACCCAAACCAATGATAACGACCAAACAATCGAGAACAACAACAAATGTGATAGTACCGTTAACAATAACGATTTGACACTCGAATCACAATCTAACTACGTAAACGTTACCCCAAATCCAAAAAAGCCGTCGATACAAATAGATTACGGCAACTACGCGAACATAGACCTTACAGCTACGTTAGAGAAGTTCGAAAGTTCCTTGCAGATTTTGCGAAGCGCTGGATTTAGCCAAGAAGAACTGGACGCTTTAGAAGATATCCCGGAACACGACGACGACTTATCAACTGCAACTACAAACACAGTTCACCAATCGACAGATTGTTGTGATCACATGAATTACATGCATATGGAACCATTAGAGAACAGTAGTTCTAGTAATAGCAATAGAAATTGTTCGGACAATATCAGCCGGATCAGTCACGTTTCAGATCCGACGCAACATTCTGAATCAGATAACACAATCAGCACGAGAAGATCTAGTTCAGCCGACTTCACGAAAAGGCACGACGATGATTTCGGTTTCCATTCGCGTATTTGCTTCACCCCAACTGTTATTAGAAGAACGAGCAAGAACGAGTGCATTAATGAAGGCATTCCGGTCAGGAACGATACTCCGGATAACTCTGAGAAAATAAAAGCGCCAGAGCCGAGAAGCGAGAACGCGTTGGTCGCAAGACTCAGGGATGTGGTGAAAATTCGAAGGTCGTCGAGTGTGCCCAGTAAATCTGATAAGAATCGCGATTCGTCCAGTTCAAACGATTCGGGGGTATCGACTGGATCGTTAAAGCATCACAGGGGTGACTTCAACGAACTGGAAGTGCCGATGACGAATTCCAAGTCGGCGAAGAAGCATCTTAAGAACAACAAGCAGTTCAGAAATACTCTGACGCCAGTACACACGTCGTTCATGAAGTCCAACTCGTCAGATCCGCTGAAAAATTTATCGTTCCAATTTGAAGAAGTCGCAACCTTGACGAAGGCGAACTCCTGCGAAGTCGACACTTTAACTAGAAGAAAGAAAAGAAATGGTAAGTGGTTCATTTGGTTTTGCACCTTTTATTTATTTATTCAAACTATTATACCAAAATCATTGTGTTATAGAAGGGGACTTAATGTTAAATGGATTCAATGCCAACTTATATCATATTAATAATGGCCAGATAGATCGTTTATGATTAAACCATAGTCCAATTGTTATTTAATAACGGTTTATTTTTTTATAAATATTTTTCAATAATTATAAACTCATCTAGCATAGTGTATGTAAACAATTGTCAATTTGTTTAATTTAATTTAGCTAGATTTCGAATTTTAATCATCCATACAGAACATTAGTCTCCTCTGGCACACTAATTAATGATCACGTAAGACACCAGTGTGCCAAGACGCACAATTTACGGAACTTTAACATCGACAAACGTATAAATATTAAAACAAATATTTATTTTATATTACAGCAGAAACTGACAGCACAGTCCGACACAGCCAGATGACTAACAAGAGCTCATCGAGCGGCGCCTCGGATACCTCCGACTACATGGAGTCCCTCTCCGTCTCCTCCTTCAGCTCCTGCGACGTCTCCGCCGACCGCCACCTCACCAGGCCCCGCTCCGGGAAAGAGTACGCGAGCATCGACAGAGCTGCCCTAGTTTAAAATGTTTCTCTAATAATAAAATTGCACTGAAGTTTACATCCCAATATGTTTGTTTACATTTAAATAAAATTTGAGTGAAGTTTACTTCCCGATTTGTAACTTTACATTTGGATATCATTGAAATGAAGTTCACGTCCCGTTGTGTAACTTTACGTTTGGATAAAATTGAAGTGCAAGTTTCCATTCTGATAGGTTACTTTACAGTTCGATAAAATTAAAGTGAAGTTTACATCCCGATATGTAATTTTACATTTGGATAACATTCGAATAGTGTTTATGTCCAGTTGTGTAACTTTACATTTGAATAAAATTGAAGTGGAAGTTTCTATCTTGATATGTTACTTTACAGTTGAATAAAATTAGAGTAAAGTTTACATCCTGGTATGATACTTTACAATTGCTTTTTAATGTGTTTTAGTTGTATATACGTTAAAAGGCCTTAATATTACACCTGATTATGAAAGTATTTTTATGGTAACCAATACTTACTATGTCTCGAGAGGAAAACCTTTTTTAAATTTAAATACTTATATCCGTGTCAAATGGAACTTTTTAAACTTTCGGTGGACTTGTAAACATTCGATTTAGTTTCAAATGTTTGAAACAGCATCTTAAAAATATATAAATCTAATTACACTATTGTATATACTTATTGAATGAGGATTGAAACGCATCAAATACAGTTGTTCCTATGTAAATAGTAAACAATAGCGCAATTTGCAGCAGTTGACTTACACTAGAAATAATCATACGAATTTAGCTTTCAATCTAGTTAATGCCGTGCCAAAAACTAAGCATCCGGCTATTTACCTGGTGTATAAACGTAACTAACTTACATATTGAAATGTAAAATTTTATCGTAATATTTTACATATTGTAGTGTAAGTTTTCGTATTGTTTAATGTAAAAAAATCGTAGTGACCGATTTAAAATTGTGTCGCATTTTGTATGATATGTATGAAGTCGATATCATTATATAGAGTAATTAATTACTTAAAATGTAACTGGATTACGTTAGTGATATAGCATAGTGTAATGTTAAGGTTTGGTTAGTCTATGGTACTTAAATTATTTGTGCCTTTGAGTGTTTTAAGACGGTCTTTCATTTATTGTATGTTACCTTAGTTACTACCTTATGTATAACTTTAAAAATAAATAAAGTTATAATCAAAACTGACATATTTTTCTTATCTCTTAAAGTATCAATTGTGTAACAAAATATAGTTTTATACGGAACACACGTAGTATAAAACAATTACTATTTATGACGTTGTATAAGCTTACGTTTTGATAAAAAAAGTAAAATAAAATGACATCGTATTTTGTGATTATAATATATATATGCCTTTGGAAATAATAAGCAATAGCTAACTTGTAACGACGTATAGAATTCGTATTATTCGTGTTTATATAACATAGGTCGTTTTATATAAACATAGCTTCGTCTACTCCATTAAAGTCTCCACCAATCCGCATTGGAGCAGCGTGGTGGAGTATGCTCTAGACCTCCTCAATGTTGAGGAGAGACCCGTGCTCAATAGTGGGCCTTTAATGAATTGAAGGCATTCCATTAAAGTATTATATTAAACATTTTCAGCCTCGATAAATCAATGGCTAAATACCATTAATGCTTTATCATGGCCGTCTAGCGACAGACAGACACGAAGGCTATCCCGGGGTCTAAATGCTATCTAACGATAATTTACAATTACCTGTTTTCATTTACCTGTTTACGTCACTGAACTTCAGAACATTGACATACAAAGATTCCTTTGGTAAATGTTAATAACACTAAATAAACCATTAACTTACCTAAATATGTACACATAATTTCTATAAAAACAAATTAAAAGTAACTGTGCTAACGGAATAAGTTAGGGTTCAAAAATACTTATGTAATTGACATTTCTAATTATATTAATTAATATTCCATAAAAATCATAACCATGATTAATCCTACTTTACAGGTTGTCAAGTTTATTTTAAAATATTTTGGATAATAATAAAATATCTTGGTAGGTATTTGCACAAAATTAAGACGTTTTTCTCACTAATGACGTTTGACGTGGCTGTCAAGTTTGGGCGGCCATTTAGTTTACATTTTCGGATTAGGCTACTACAATTTATTTTAGGGAAACATCATGAGAAATAAATAAACGTAAACACTTATTTTGAAGATTAATATCTCGGATCAGCATTTTCAGATACATATATGTTTATAAAAGGGGCTATTTGAAAATTTCAGCAATTGCATATTTTTTTAAGTAACTCCTGTTTCCCGTTAAGTATCTTTGTACACATCACATTATAATACATGTATTGTATGTATTATGAAATGTTATACTATAATATACATATCGTTTTTCGTGTCTGTCTGTACAATCTGAAGGTCAACTTATATTTTTGGTTAAACATTTTTTTTTTTCAATTGAAATAAACAAGAATATATGTACTTAATTTACATAACCGATAGCAAAGGGTAATGAATTGTAAATCATTTTGAATCGAATAAAACATTTTTAAGTGAATTGTAACTTGCATCTTGTATCTTATTTGTGTTCGTGTAACTTTTGTAGTTTTCATTGCAACTGAGAAGAAAATATAGTGCATTCGAACTATGAGTCTTTTTCTTAATTAATATCCCAATGTTACCTTGATTCTTCAGTGATATTCAGAGTAGGTACCCATATGATGTCGCGAACGTTATTATACACCTATAAAAGGGAAAGCGTTTTAATGTTATAATAAGCATATTATTACTTCCTTTAATTAACATAAAGTATTTATGAATTATACAAATCATTCCGTCCATTAGTGAAAACCGTATGAAAATCCGTTCTGTAGTTATAAGTCATCGCATTCAGACAGACGCAGCGAGAGGGTCTTCACTTTATAATATGGATAGATAATCTGTATATTTACCTATATTTCTTAAAAAAAAACTGACATAGTATTTGTATAGGAAATGTTATCATTCAAATTACCTCTTTGATTTTTTTTAAGATAAGCTCCCGCATCAATTTACGTGAAGCGTCTTTTTAACCTTTTTCCAAAATGCACTGTTTTGCGTTTACGCTATATATGATGAGGTAAATTCTGTGTCTAGTTATATTAACGGCTATAAATCGTGGTAACCAGCTCACTAACAAAACTAGTTACAGTATGTATTCAAAAATAAGCCATACAAAATCATAAACCTGCTAATACAACAAAAACTTTAACGCACCTCATTTTAACTTGTTAAAAACACATTAATTACATTTATGCTTGGTTCAGTTTATTCTCTAGCTTAAAGTGTCCACACTCAAAATAATTGCTATCGATTTACTTCAGGCATTAACTAGTAAATTATTACGTGCTTAAATCTTTAAAACGCGCTGCATTTGATGGTTTAAGTTTTGTGTTTAATCGTTTTGTAGCTCTTGCAAATATTTAAAACATTAAATCGTCTCCCCATTTATTAGGTACTAAGATAGAAGTTCGCCTGGCTACCGTCGTCTAGCACGAATCAGTAGCCAAATGCTTCGTGTTCGGACTGGGAGCTTGAAAGCGCCATTTATCTTTTTATTCTATTTTTCGTGTTTTTCTATTAATCGTTATTTTTTTCTTTTTTTACTCTTAACAGTACCTACCATATTTTCTTTTCTTATTCCTGAGCCGACAACGCATCCCTAATGTCTTTTATGCTCCTGTATCAAATGGTGACCACTGGCTAGTCTTCTCGTCAGCTATTTAGACAAAAAAGTAAAGTTGTTAAATAGTTAAATTAATAAAATACTCATACCCGATTATAGTTGATGCTACAACTCCCAGGAGATTCAGAGGATTTAGTAGTGAATCTCAGCAAAACGAGGGATCTAACAAAGTCTTGCCCCTCGGACAATTTAATCTCAGTTTGAATCCATTAGCTTAGGTAAGCTTTGTTTCGTTTTTAAATATGTAATAGAGTTAGGTAATTATGGCAAGACAAGGCCAAAGTAAAATTAATTACTCAAAGACCTTCGCAAATGACTACTTAATGGTTTTTTTTTGCTTAAATATTTATATTTTGCGAACCTTTGTAAAGTCAATCTAAAAGTTATTTAATGTTACGTATTTTGTATCATTTATACACAACTTATATGAATGATAAAATATATAATAAAATTAAATTCTAAATTTGAATGCATGTATAAACATGGGCATGGAAAATTCAAATTTAGAATTTAATTATCTTGATTGAAAAGAGTAAAATATTCTGAAAACACAAGACCTAAAAGTTCTCATAAAAAAGTTCTAATATACTCAAAGCTGTACAAACCTGATGTTAATATTGTGATTAATAAATCTTCTAGAATTTTTCTGTTCTTATTACTAGTGTCTATGTTAATAAATATGAATGTTCTGGAAAGAACTTAACAATGGATTTCAAGAAAACTCACAAACAGCGAAACGTTTTATGCGCGATGTCACCAAAAAAGAATCACTAACTTGATTATATTTTTTTATGGAATTAGCCAACAAGAGGCAGTCGAGCCACATGATAGTAAGTGGTCATCGTAGACCAAAAACGTCGTCAACCAAGAATGAGACAAGAAAGTAGTGAATCTCAAGTCTCTACCTTAAATATGAGTCGTTTGGCGACTGACTCAAGCAAGAGAGTGATAGCTAACCAAGCGGATTTCGCGGGATAAA
Organism: Carystus phorcus; assembly: GCA_018248895.1. Lineage (NCBI taxonomy): Eukaryota > Metazoa > Arthropoda > Insecta > Lepidoptera > Hesperiidae > Carystus > Carystus phorcus. The sequence goes on from DWJN01005885.1 coordinate 8,637, forward strand.
AGTGTTATATGACAAATTAAAATGTACTATAAAGTAATCAAAGACCCCCAGATAGTCAAGAAGTTGAATGTACCTAATCTTCGAACAAATAGCTACAAAGAAAACATAGCAAGCACAATTATATATTATCTTTTGTCCCGCTCAATCTAAATCCAGGAACATTATGTATCAATTGTAATGCGATTTATATAGTACATCTAATAGTATATTTATGTCCTTATTCTTTCTTCTTATATATGCATATTTATAAGGGAATAGAAATATGCCTGCAATGTTACAATCGTTTTGTTTGAACTATGTTCGCATTTACGCATCAAGCAAATGTGCGTTATTAGAGATAACTCAAAAACTTCCTGTCAGATGTCGCTCAAATTTAAATGGGACCACATGACAAGCAGCAGTTTTGAAAAAATATAATCAAAAAATACAGACGAATTGAACGGTTTTTTTTAGTCAGTTAAAAATATCTCATAAAGTCGTAATGGAAAGTCATCATTTGTGCATAAAGCCAATCAACAATCAGTATACGGCAGTTCAATGAATTATCAGACACACTTTCAGTAGCTATGGACGTCACGTTTTTAATAGTTTGTCCGTTCGTCATTTATCTGATGGATAACTTAGGTAAGTACCTACAATATCAAAAGCATTACGTAGTTACGTACTAGCGACCCCAACTTTCACTATCACTACATAACTCATAATGGAAAACTTCAATCTTCTAAAAATCTTAAAACTTGAAATTCCATCAGCAGCCTATTCAGGGTACACTTTGTTAGAACAACAGTAGAAATCAAGAAAACTCCTTCCAAAGTAGCATTTAAAGGATTGGCTCCGGATTATTATTTTAAAGAAAATTAACATATCTTAACGATATAATTGTAGTTCTTCTAAATGTTAGTACCTATGTAATTGTATGTAATAATATTCCCAATAAGCAATTAGGTCCGCCCTTTGTAAAACCTAACTTTTAGAACAATAAAGAATACGTCATTGTTAATTAGAATTACCTACAGTTCATATAAAAAATGCTAATTGAAATAGGTTTATAATCATATTTAGTCATTACACATCATATAATTCCTAATCCTAGGCACCTATTTAATTTTTAATGGTATCCTAATCTAATTCAGTTAGGGGATGCCTATAGCAAGCAATAGATATCCAAAAGCTGATGGGTGGATGAATTCTAATCGAATACAGGTGTTTGAAAGAAGATATGTTACACACGAATACTTTTATCTTTAACATTATGTAACTGATATGACTGTACTTATCTAAATCCATCGCATTTGATATGCGAAAAGTCGATCTTGATGCTATCTAATACAAAACATTGTATTCGTTCCACTTTTCTCTAACCTTTGTAATATAGTATTAAACTGTATTTCGGGTCTGTGTACTTATAAACTGTTGAACTTACGCTTAAAAAAAAGAAAATGTAAAGAATATTGTTTTTTATTTTAATTAAAAATAATGTATATAAGAAAAAAAAATTACGCTATTCTCAGTTCAAATTTATTTAACTTTTCTACACTATTCTAAATTTAGATTACAATAAAATATATTTTTTAGTTTATACAATATTCTTAATTCAAATAAAATAATATTCTTTACTTTTTAGTATTCTCCTTTGAAAAGCATGTTTTTTAGTTTTATTTAACTATGATTCATTTCATTTGTTAAGTTTTATTATTCAAACTTTAAAAAGCGGGACGGCTCACTTTCTTTTTCAGTGTAATATTATATCGAGATCCTTCTAGGTACTTAAAATTCATCAGTCCCCTCAGTATTACATAAACCAAACTTTTGGTTAACGCATTCAAATGCAGACATTTGCGAGTCAAATGAAGTTAGTAGGCAAGACGAACTTCGTCGACAGAGGAAGTCTTACGAGTCAACTCGCGGCGGCAAAGCCGGTGCAAAGATCAAGTTTACGTAACCCACCTCGATAGCAAGTCGTAAAATTGAAAGTTGTGAGATTGTGGTAAGACGCCATTAAAGATTGGTTAACCGAAGCGAGCTCTCTATGAAATCATAACAGGAAACATTTTTAAATCATACATACATATATTTCATAAACAAATTATAGAACAATCCGTTTACAAATCAGGAATGATCACAATGAATAAAATTATAAATAGTTCAACATTATATAAACAACATGATTAAAATTCCTTGTAAAAATATACAATAACATTCTTGTTTACCTTAAAGATAAAAATCTACAGAAGTGTAAAACTACCAAGTCTGTGACGTTACGTGTAAAAAATGCCCATGAACCATAGTCCCACAGCCCTTAACCGAAAACAACCGGATTGAACCGGTTTCGTCTGGTTATTTAAAGTTTGGAGCGGATAGCTTCGATCCTGCCGGCGGCAGAGCGCTGCAAGTCCGTCAGCTTCATGGCGAGCCCCATGTTGCCTTGGATCTTGATCTTGCCCTGGAAGAAGGCCTTCTGCGGGTTGA
>DWJN01005886.1:0-11103 GCA_018248895.1 Carystus phorcus
CCTCTAAAAGATCTAAATAAAAGTCCGCGATAGCATATGTCTAGCTTTTAAGGTTAACCCACTATAACAATTTTTATAGTTATAAAAATAGTTCTTAAATAATAATTTATATGGCAAAACAAAGTTTGCTGGTTCATTTAGTTCCAAATATACATGAGCGAGTAGTTGCTAGTTTTAAAATATATTGTTTCTTAAAAAATACTTCCATGATAACTATTGAGAAATATAATTCTGATTACTTTAAATAACTCGTTGTAAGACACGTAAATATATCATATTGTAAAACGACTCCTCGCTAACGGCCAGCGATAAATCTGGTTTCGTTCGAGATTTCAATTTGCACTTGTCAAGTTGTGTATTAATTACCACGTGATTGGAAGATTTACGATCCAGATACAGGGATTTGGGACCATTATTGATGGCAATTGAAAACTAAAAAGTTTAATTTTTTTATCAATTAAACAAACTGAAAAAAGGATTTGACAGATACATCCACGGTATTCTTATCAAAGGAGATTAGCGCAAGTAATTCTTTTTAGTAAGTGCCTATTAGGGTTTTTATCGACACTTACAATTGAAGTCTTCTTCTTTTATGAGGCAACTTATAAGTATTCAACGTCAACCAAGGACTTGATTCCAAAGACTTCGATGAATTGACGGCCAAAAATGATATAGTGTTCCCACAGTACTATGACATGGTGTCCTTCAAGAAGCGGGTCTATCGCTTCCTTCTTGTCCGGCAACGCGTTGTTGACGTCCCTGGTATTGCTAATGTCCATGGGCGACGGTGATCACTTACCGTCAGCTCGTTGGTCTGCTTGCGGCATAAAAAAAATAACATGTGGTACACGGTCATATCACTAGGAACCTTGTGACGTGGTTGCCATGGGCAAAACATAAAGCCATCCGAGAACAGAAATTTAAACTCATTATGCAAATACTACCTAGCTGGGAACAGAACCCAGGACTCTGCGAACGACATGGCATTACGTGGGTCATCGGGAATGGAATCCGCATTATTTCTGACCTCCTGATACTGATCAAAGTATATAAAAAAATATTTTACGCTCAATTTTGTAAGGAGTATAAACTAATCAGATCCACTAAAAAATAAACAATAAATAAAATAAAGGAAAAAAAATAAAGCTTCAAGTAATTGGAAATTTAAATGAATCCAGTGAAATTGGCTTAAGGCCTATTATAATATCAATATTAAGTAAATATTTAAATTCGAACACTTCCACATCAAATACGTAATCCGATTGTTTTATGAGCGAAAAGGTAGAAATATGAAATCTTATTCCACCTACAAAAGAATGGTGTCGAGTTTAATGGACACTTTTCCGATAGTTCCGATATCCTTCAGCCTTCTTCAAGTCATCAATCACAATCAGTTACCGATTCAGATGATAGTACTATTCTTACTGAAACTTGAATGATATAAATCTCTTAAGTTCAGATCTTATTAATCACGCGAATGATAAATTAAAAATCAGCACAGCTGTAGTGAATACAATAATTTTATATAAACCATTGTAGTTCCTATGAACGACGTTACTTTGTGGAAATGCATTGCTATTCAGTTACTATTCGTCTACGTTGCAACAATTCGCGACCAAAATATGGTGGTATATACTATTAGACATGCGGAGTACGGAAAGTTGGCAGGAGAAAGAAGTCGTTGTTATAAAACATCAAAGAGTCGAACGGAATAGCCAGCACCGCTCAGTTATTCCGCAGAGTAATGAAGAAGGAGGACAGCAAGAAGCTGATAACCAACCTTTACTAGTTAGAGAGGCACTTTAAGAAGAAGAAGATGCGTAACACTCCTCCCTTCCCACAAAAAATCATAGAGTTACAATAAATGAAAGTAAACTAACGTCATCAACTGTTATGTTTTGTATTGCGGTCATCTATTGATGTCCATGCAATTAGGATTTGCGTTGGCTCGCCTGGTCTGGCTTTTTTTGATATTTGATCGAACATCCCAGTTTTATAGGTATACAAATCTATGTGTGCTGGATTAAAGTTAAACATTCTTAAGAGTATTTTATCTAACCTTATCTAATTCGTATGTATGGAAGATGTTTGAGGCAATCTATCAATGAAAGAATGTACTATCGTAATAAATCTAATAACCTTCAGTTTTAGATTTTTAGACAGCTTGTGATGAATTCTGTCTAATCTTTCTTTCGGAGTGGAAAAAAAATAATTTGAAACATCACATGAAGAACATAATCATTCATACTAATTACCAAAGAGTGTCGAATGTCGTATCGGTCACGCACAGTGATTGCTCGCGACATCGATCCCGTAATGAGATCCAGGGACGTTGTTACATGTTATGTAAATGTCATGGAAACTGTAAGTTAATACCTCAACTGTTATGCAAATTCCGTGTTGCTTTAATTGAGTCGTGAATAATTAAGTCGCACGACTGTAGCGAAATTACTTTTTTGTGTAAATACCCAATAAATGTGCAGACGAGTAAGTGGTCATCAACATCAAAGGCAAGTCTAATTCGTTCCCGGCCAAGAGATGAAAAAAAGTATACATGCCGAAACGTTTGACGGATGTTTCGAGTCAGAGGGTAGTAGTTAGGCAATATAGTATTTAATTTCATCTATTTCAAAAATTATGGGTCTCGTTTTAGACGTCGGTATTGAAACCAGAGGTGGAACTCCTTACTGAAATGGGTATATTCGCGGAATACATATTTCTTCAACAATATATAATACGGTTAGCAACCCTATTGGCAGACATTTGTATCAATAAATATTTTTTGGTTCGGATGTCTATATATTTATCTCATATACATACGATACATACACATGCAATACGTAAAGCCTGTATATATTCAAAACTTAGCATAATATTGTCAGTTCACTGGAAGGTATCTTCATAAAATCGAAGGAGGCTTATAGCGTTCTTGGTAACTGCTTCAATATCACTGTAAATCTACATGATTAGAAGCAACCCGAACTTTGAAACTAACTCCTTTAAGACTTAAATGCTTATCTCACTATACCTAACAGGGATCACTGCTTCTCACTTGGCCTTCGACGTAAACTTTGGATTACTTATTAGATGTTATGCAAATTGTATAACTTGTTACGGTCAGGAACTGTCGGATTAAAATAGATTGGTAAATACTTACTTGGCGATATTGGGACGGTCGAAAACAGATCCCAAAGCTATATCGACTAATTAGTGCAGCTATGGCGAACTAATGCCATGCCACGCAATCATCATTACGAAATTCATAATACAGAAAGAGAAATAAGTAAAGAAGGTATTTTTTTTAAAGCGAACGAGGGTTTCTCGGATGATCTTACGCACGACCGTGACGCTTTTAGTTCTATGTTGGCATGTCATGGCACATTGATGCATAAAGATTCACCTACCCTTGACTAGGGTATCATAAGAGGCGACACAGCTAAGATTCAGTGTCACATCTGACATGGACATACATGTAGATGTCATTCACACAGAATTCGGCTCGATCAGGAACCGATTCAAGGCCGCAGATTTAAAAGTGCCGTATTCGATGAACCATCGAGGCAAGTTTTTTTCCAGTTTTTTGTGATGCATCGCTTGTAATATTTATTGGTCACTAGCTGCACCCAATGTGTGTCGCTACGACTATTAAAAAATCAAATTTAAAATGTCATGTCAGTATATTATATAAGAAAACAATCATTTGATTCTTGTTGAAGTGTTGTTGGATATCGATCAACAAAAAACAACATTTTCGACTGTAACTCATAAACTGTGTCCGATTAAAATAATTTTGAGATCGAAACCTTTTCCAGAGCATTCTGAACAAAGGTCCTAAATACACCATTGCTCAATCTCTTACCATTTCAGTCTCCTCGTTGGACAAATAAACAAATAATCATCGATTTTTAAATACAAAGAAGATAATCAGTTAAAAACTACCTCGTAGGATCATTTCTATATTTATACACTAGTTAACCTTCAAAAGATGTTTAAATAAACTTTACGATGGTTTTAGCCATAAAATATTTAAGATTAATTTCAGAAGCACATGTTTCACAGATATTGTAACGATGCATATCAAAGGGTCGTAGGAGACTGAGTCGAAGCGTGGGAAGATATAACAATTGTATTCAAAATAATAATACATTCATCACCTACACCTTCCGTCGATAAATGAAGCGAATCAGTTGACGTTCAAAATGCGAAATCTGGTCAATGACGACAGCTTTACATACAGTAAAACTAGGTTCAAAACGTTATAAATAATAAAAAAAACTCGATTCAAAAAGGACCTTAACGTCATAGTAATTGAGACCATTCTAATAATCTCAATGATTAATTTGTTGTGTTGGTGATCCTGAGATCCTTGATTTCAGTTGATGGTATTTTTTTTTGTACTAGCCGATGAACGAATAGACAAGCAAAATTATGATAAGTGGTCATCGTCGACCATGTACATTTTGCATGACCATGTGGGTGTAATTACATATTTAGTGGTGACCATGTCAGTGTAATTATTTAGCAATTATCACGTGAACTGTACCAATATTATTTCCTTATAAAAGCTAGATTGCCAGCTAACCAAAAATATTAACTTAATTTTAACCAATATTAACTTTGGTAACCAGTTCTAAATAACATCACGGTTGTTGTTCAAGTTAAAACGAGTCAAGTTAATCTTTGAAGAAAAGTTTAAATCTGTTAAAATTATTTAAACAAAGTCACCCCCAGCTTGCCTCAGGGCGTATTTGTGTTTTTGGGCCGGGAGTTAATTTGTTGATTTAACTGATAAAACATTCAGTTTGTCTCGATAATTGAAAAAGTTGACGTAAAAATGCAAATTTGTCGTAACTCGTTATTTAAAATATCTTTTCATTATTACGAGAGACCCGGCTCTACGACAGAAATTCGACCGTAATACATTGTGTCAAAGGCTTACTTTGCATTGACATTGTTGAATATTTTACATTTTGGATTTTTTTAAACTTAAACGAGATAAAAATTTGCTTTCCGCACTTCTTTATGTAAAGTTTAAGTATGAAAAATCTCATATAAGTGCGTTATCATTCTTGTAGGTCCAAAACTTTTCTCTATACGTTTAATATGGATACACGCATATGGGTAGATAAAAAGGAATTTGTATGGGGTGATTTAATATTTTTCCAAAATTATAACCCACTTTGTACTATGTACAATGCGATTAATGCGCATACCTGAAGTTTATATTAAATTTATTTGTTTCCAAACTTACACAAATCAGCAACTAATAAGAACCTAAATCAAACAACTATGCACCTAGGAGCTAAACTCCCGTGGATTCGTATAGGTTTGTTGCCACTTCAAGTGCATAAAGTTAGTTATTCTTTACTTTAACATAGCTAATTAACAACTGACAGTGGAAACTAAAAATAAACGTCCCTACTAAAGTATGGAAATAAACAATTTTTGGAACCCGCGATCTCAAATTCAGCTATTTAAAGTGTTATTTATTTTTCTTTCTCTCAACCCTGTTTGGCTTAAGCTATCACTTCCCTTGCCTCAGCCGAACTTTGTGTTCCAACAAGGGACTTAAGAATTGCTCTCATGTTTCTTTCTTAGGTGTTCACCAGTTTTGATGCTTTTGGTTTACTGATGTTCATAGATAACAACGATTGCCATCAGATGATGCGTCTCCTAATTTGTAGGGTATTTAGATAAAATAACACATCAGTTACTTAACTCAGTTATGACGAATGACGCGAGCTTTAAACACATCGCTCATTTGGAGCAACAGTGACATAACTGCAAAAATGCAAAGCTGACCTAATTAAACCAATAAAATTATCCCCATCGTCACGTTAGGATTGAAAATAAAATAAAAATAATATAATATAATATAATATATTGTATATATGTATGTAATATTCGATAGCTGTAAGAACAGTTAAGAGTATTCATTAGTGTTCCTAGAAAATGTTAAATATGGCGTAGTGTAAAATTACTATTTTGCACTTATGTCATTATTGCTCCAAATGAGCGACATATAAACGTTTCTCACATATTAATAAAGACGTGTAAAATTTTTATTAAAACACACGTTAACAATGTCATTTGATTCCGGGATGTAATTACTCAGAGCGATTTTAATGAGGGACCAGATGTACCAAAAAGGAAGCTTAATTAATTGGAACGGTATGGAGACGTTATTGTTATTTCATAGTCTGGGTTACACTCAAGTTATTTTGTTTTGACTTACACGCAATTATAATGATAAATAACTTCCTTGACGTGAGATTCAATGTGCAAATTTTATTAGTACGTGTTATTTGGGAATTAACTATTCGACATCACAATTTGTATTGGTGTGTTTTGGATTCATTTCTCTTGTTAGGATCGAAATGGACTTGAATGACTATGAGAGCGCAGAGAATAAAGTATGAAAAGAATAGAGGCTTATTAAATCTTATTTATCCTGTAGGTATATCCTAAATCATTACTATCGTTATAATGAGGAAAGTGGCCCAAAGCTCTGAACAGATGGCGCTACTGTTGTTTGAGCCAACCGTATAGCAAATTCTCTATTTAAATTTTCAGGATTAATGTTTATATTCACATTGTTCACAGATTATAGTTATTCTGTACTTTAGGTGTTTTTTTTATATTTTTAATGCATAACCCATCTTTTACATTTTTTATTTCTTTTAAAAAAACTAACGAAACAAAGAGCGGTCTTAATTAAAATGACCATAATATCATACAACACGGTGTCTCAAATTCTAGTGGCGCCACCTTGTGACAAAGTTCGGTACCGCCTTCATTTAGTATCTATATATTAGGACATGGATACCTGTTTAATAAAAAATAGACTACAAATTTGCTATATCAACTAACGCCATCTAGTAAATTAGTACCTACACTATTTGCCTACTTAATACATAGGTACGCTAACTACGATATACGATCGAAGCGACAACGTGAATGTCGCAAAGGTCGCGAATGTTCATTTTAGTCATAAATCATACAGTTTCATCCTCAATGTTATTTGTATTTCATTATCTATAAAATTTAAGACGCTTTACGTAATAAACCTTGAACTTTAACACAATGTTAATTGAAAGAAAATACTAATTTATTACATAAACATCTGCCGTATTACATGTGCGTTAACAATAACTTTGGTACCTATTCATTGAAATAATTCCCTTCAGCAACGCTACCAAATAGATAGGTATTCGGCTAAGCCACGGTAAAGTATACAATACATTACTGTGCCTGAGCCGAAAAACAAACACTGCTTGATTAAGTTACGGCAACCGGTTTTTGCAACTCAATAACCAGGGGGATTTAATTTGAAAAACCATTTAATACATTCACAATGTTGAGTGAATAACGTAGGGATAACTGAATGGTCACTTAATTGACCAATAAATCAAAGACAAGCCATTATGTATGTAATAATTCACACTCGTTGAAGTTCAGATATCGCTCAATAGATGGGGTTATTCTTTGTTTACGTACTTTAGAAATTATGACCAACCGGTTTACTTCAAAGGTGTCATTTCGGCTGTTCGCTATTCATGGAATATTTATAATCTGGCGCGTGCTTATAAATGGTAGTAATTAGGGCGTAATTCAATATAAAGTGGCCGTTTAGTCCAGCTTAGCACGAAACTTCTGTTTTAGAGGTTATTAAATTTAATGTCTGTAATATTAAGGGCTTGTACTATTAATGTGAAACCCGGCTATGTTTTTCAGTAATTCGATATGTGATTTTTGTAATAATACATAAAAAAATTAACTGACTGCACCTTTAAAAAAAATTTAGGAGGTATAGGCATTTAAACTTTTTGGTACCTACCTATTTAAAAACTTATGAGACTTTACCGTTACCAATATACTTATCAGCTATGATAATAAAGAATCGATACTTATCTCTTTATTTTATACGCCCAGACTTCGTTATAACGAAGCATATTGTTGAGGTGAGCATTATTCTGTATTGATACAATTCCACCATTGACGAGTTTGCAAAAATAGCTTGGCAATGATAAATGGATATTATTATTAAGGATTCATAAATAACTGTGGACGTATGGAAAATGAAAACGCGTTGGCGTTGCATTAAACTTTCGACAGACCTTTAACAATAAATTTAGTGAGCAAGGCTTAAGAAGAACTGAATTTGCTTACAATAATTATGTACCCTTAATGAATCATTTGTTAGCAAAACCCGCGGTTGAAATCCTTAAGTATTGTGTTATTTTATTTCATAACAGTTGATCCTGATATAATTATAATAAATGAATTTCCAAATTCATTTATCTAAGTTCTTATTTCTAAAAATGAATAATAAAATAAATCTTTAATATTGTACTATTGTACAAAAGTTTAAATAATTATTACCAGTAGAGTAATAAGTTATTTTATTTTTTATACGTATAACGCCATCTATTACTTGTTTTGTACTACTACTACACGTAGCGTACTCAAAGCTTTCTTTTCTATTCGACAGGCGGCAGCACGTGGCGGCGCCATGGAGCGCAACAGGGGGCGCTCGCGCTCAGCACGAGTTGTTCGAGTTGCTTGAACGAGTACAATGTTCCCGATTAGACGACCAGAGGGCAGTACTACCGCCTTATTTTTCTCAGGTACATTTTATTGTTTACGAATAACGGTGATACTTTTTTGGATACTACTATTAAGAAAAATCTAAAAATTTATAGTTAAAATTTCTAAGGTTGTGCTTTTTTGAAAATAGTTTATAAATAACGTTACGAGTTACAAATAATTTTTATTATCATAGACATATAATTCAAAATTGAAAATGTTTAAATAATAATTTATTGCCAGTCTTGATTTTAGAAATTATCGAGAATATTTTTTAACTTAAACCCAAAACTTCTGGAGCATAGTTGAGATGTAGAAAGCCAAAGGAATGACTTTTCTGTTTTAGTGCAACTAGTTTCCAATATTGTAGATAAAATAAATTAAGACGTACTTATTGATTACTATTTAGCCCGGAAAATATTCTACTGTAATCGTCTTCTTATACTGAATTTGTATAGGTACCTAGTTTGATACCTGCATAAGTAACCAACGGTTAAGAATAATAAAAAGATTTTTAGCCAATCATTTTTTGTCATTTAAGTCTGTCTTCCGTCATATCTTTTGTTTAACAAAACTTAAAACGTTTATGCCTCTTTCTACAATAAAACTCACGATTGACCGTTGTGATTATATACGGAAAAACTCATTAGTCATTCTCGGTTGCGGTCAAGTTCGGTTCGGTGAGAATTTCTCAATACTTAAGTCGTAGGGTCAACACTCAACAGTTCGTTGGTAGCTGAAATAATCGGCGGAAGTGGTGCGATGGAGCGATGGAATAAAGATGGCTGTAGGGTGCCAAGCGGAGCATGTCGGAGTGAAGAATACTTTCGTCACGGTGCATCCATTGTTTTCTTTCTATATATCTGGGTACATAGAAACATGTTCTTACAATTGTTAGGCTATTATGTTTTATACTAATGTGTATTTGCAAAATATTGTTCTAGGTTAGTTCCTGCGATCAACTCAAGACATAACTATCTTTATATATATACCTAAATTGTGTTCGTGTGTATCACTGAACTTCTAAACCGTTATAGTAATTTTGTGTGTTTAGTTGATTCGAGAATTTTAGATGGACAATTCAATCCGATAATTGTTTGTTTTAATTAAATATATTTTTGTTGTATGTTAATCAAGCTCGGTATACAAAAAAATGCACTTTCAATAATAGATGACGATGAGGTTAAGTTGCAGAAATACGTCTTCCTAATCTAATGGTTTATGTTTTGGGACAATTTTTAGTTCGTTTGCCAAAATGCATCTTTCTTACATGTCTGTAAATTTTCACATTATAATTTGAAATTTAGAGACAGAAATAATAAATCCGACTTCGATACATATACCAACAATGATTTCTTTTAATCGTCTTACCTAATAAATATTACGTATCAAATAATTTCCTACTCCGTTTGACGAATTTGAAACTCCACAAAATTTTTGATCGAAATGGGTCGGCATGGCAAAGGATCATTAAAATATTCCCCCTCAACGATTAGCATTCTCACATAAATATTTATGAGCAACCAGTTACTTGATTTTAGTCCGTTTTGAGTTCTCACAAGGTAACTGTGTGCTTTGGGATACAAAGACAAATTTGTAAATTTAGTAATATTTTATCTGTAGATACATACAGCCAGGGCTTAACCTATGGCGCAGGGTAATGCAATGCAGTCTATATATTTAACTATTGTTTTGCCACTAATTATCTGTCATATACCATTATTTCTGGACGTATCTGGGACTTCACTGTTTCCAGTGAAAGATGCGCACTTTATGTACACTAAATGCACTACGCAGCGAACGGAAGCTAGCTAACTTCTTTAACCGACTTCAAAGAATTCTGTAGCGTTTCAATTAAAACCGTTATTTCTTTAACAGTCTTCAGTGCGACGAGAGACTAATCGGCCACTATTTTTGTAATTCTAATAAATTTAGAATGTTTATGCGTGAAAGCGTCCTTTGATGTTATAAAAATAAAACATTAGGTAAATATAATTTGGGGTTGTGGTTAATTTTTCTAGCTAATATTTATTCTATAACAAATAAACAAATCTCATTGACGTTACGTGAATGTTATGTGAATGGAACTTTACATATTCGAATGTCATTGAATTTAAAAATAATACATATAAATGGCCACAAAAATAAAACAATAGAAAACGTTAACAAAATATGAAGAACGAATAAATAAAACAATAAATAAATAAAATAGATAATATAGTACTTAATATTTATGAAGCACTAGTACTTGACGCGCGTTGCTATGATTAAAAAAAGAAAAGTCAGCATATACAAGTTTATCAACCATTATGTCCTATCAACATAATGTGGATAATAAAACCTTCTTCAGGAAATTCTGAACAAAGTTTGCTCAGGACATCAGTGAACTATTTCCTACCATTTCAGATTCCACAAAAGACAAATAATCAAATATACATTGATTTATCTATACTTATAATAAATCTCTAGAGAGGTCAATTCTGTACATGAAATATATTTCCAAAATAACTATCAGGG